>JAQGBW010001159.1:0-28852 GCA_034698625.1 Julus scanicus
CCCTCGTAGGCTAAATTCCCAGGTAGGTGTTGAAGGCCCATCCCCTGGCGTTGGTGTTTAGCCCTCGTGTTGCAGAATTAGGCCAACGTTAAAAATCAAACAAACAAACAAATCCATGTGTTGTTTTCTGTTTGAATCATAAATTTGAAAACTCTGCTTGGGAATTAGTGCATTATTCGTTTTCATATCTGAAAACAATGAAAAATTGGTAAAACGTTTGCATTACTGATATGGACTTTGTCCGCTTTAAGTGCCCATGCAATCCAGAAAGTTATTAATGATACCTACAAGCAGACTACCTCTTAGACCGTTAAATAGTGCAAATAACCATTTTATTTTATTCTAAGATTGTACTGTTTATGTGACCTCATCGAAAACTGCAGGTTTGCAGTTGGCATTAGCAAGCAAGGCACTCGTCTAAAATCTGCGTGCGTTACAGATAGGTGAAAATGCATTAGAGAACTGAAAAAGTACACAACGTTGAGATTGTTTCTGTGGGTGGGTGAATAAGAAAAGTACTACAAAAATATTGTGTATATAGTGAGACAACTAAATTTGAGCTCTTCAGCAATGTGAAGCATACTATACAAGCCATTTACTTCTATAGTATTCAGATACGGTGTCCTACACCAGCTTTCTCATTGTGTAAACCAACTTTGGGTGAAATTTAACATTGATGATTTGAGCGATTTATGCTGAAATTTGAAAGTTATTTTTAATGCCTTTGAGTGTCTTTCTTAGCTTGCCGTGTGAAACTTTTACCTAATGCTATTGTTTTGCTTTTTTTCCATTGAACTGACCTCTGTTTCAGAAATCTGTGCATGTGAAACAGTGTTTGGTGGATTTGGAAATGCACTTCTGATTAACATATCATCATTTCTCATGGGTATCCATCACAAACGGACACTGCACAGTATTTTTCTTCCTCACCCAATCCTTAACTATAATAACAATGATACGTATACCACCTCATTTGGCCCCTGTAATAGGACTGGCCGTGCACTGTTTTTCGATTTTAATGGCCAGTACTAATACTTAAACAGATTGCCTAAGCTGCATGTTCCATTAATATATACATTATTTCCCATCCTGCTTAAATAAACAATGCATTTTTCATCATAATGATGGTATCACATCGGTTCCCGTTAACCTTCTGAAATTAGTGGCAAAATTCTCTTCAAAGTGGATTGAAGGTTTGCCTGAAGTCACGTGATACCTTCCTATTGATGTTGTCTCACTTTGTCCATTGAAATTCTATTCAGTTACACATTCTTATTTACCATAATGAAAAGAAATAGGAATTCCCTACTATGCCCCTTTCTGTTATTCTTACAATATTTGCCATCTTATAAAAGGATTATCAGTTATGGTGATTTTTAAAAAAATATTCTCAGGAAACAACTCCCTTTCCACTGAATTATGTTTAATATTTTATGTCTTAATAATAAATGGCAGGAACATTCTCTGCTAGTAGTCATTTCGATCTCCAACCTTTATCACTGGTAGATTCTACAATTTTTTAAGTATCCATTTTGTCTGAATTAGCCAGGTGCTTCTTGCTAAGTTTTTATGTTCATTAGATTTTTATTCATTTTCCATTAGTAGTTCAAGTTGTCAATTGGTTCTCCGCATGTTTCATCTTTTTTCTAAATGTGTTTGACAAATCTAAAGAAATAATATTCCAACACATTTAAATCAGTTGTTCACTTATATTTGAGTGTTTCCGAGTGTTTACTCGTAAGTAAATAAGTCTGATTGCATGTATTCATTCAGTACCATAAAAATCATCGATGACACATGGGAGACCTCATAATGACCAAAAATACTTTTCCCTCGTATATTCGTTATGTTCTTTAAGAGTGCCAGTACCCAGTGCAGTACGTATTTTGAGTTGCCATATTGCTTATCGATAATATATTCAGTGAATGGCTGACGTTCTCGTTAAAAGAGAATTTACCGTATCTTAACTGTGCATCGGAAACCAAGGCGCATCGATCAGACCACGGTCAAGATCGGTGCAAATTCTGATCCTTCCTTTTTATACGTATAAAAGGTAAAGAGGTAAAGTGGTCATCATGCAACAGATGAAACTTTTCGTTTTTAAACAAGAATGTTGCAAAATTGTTTAACCTTGCTAGCGATTTAATGACCATAATAATTCCTGAATGATTATACGTAAATTTTTATTCTTAATCAATGGCATAACGTAGCGGGGCCACGGTGGATGGGATATTTTGTTTGATGAAGACTTTTACGATATTGTTTGCTTATTTGGTTTGAATTCCCGGTCTCATTCTGACGTACCTGATACTAAGACATACAAGCTGGTGTGGTCTTTTAATTTAGCTGTAAGGGCTATTTGAGATGTTGATGTAAATTTCAATGCAACGACTAACTAAATCTAATAGAAATATGCGAGCCACCCAACTCTATTTTACGAAATCTAATAAAGCAGCAACTTTAACAATTGCTTGCAAAATACGATCTCAATTCTCAATCTTGGAGAATTAAAAACATCGAAATCTGAACAAGTTCTAATATGTTATCAAATCAGTTCTAGCAGAAGCAGGACATGCAGTGTTTTTTAACCAGTGTACCTTGAAGATTCTACTGATGTAAGATCAATTTTTATGGAAATTTCGAAATACAGTGGAGTCTCACTTATACGAATATGAGGGGGAACAGAGAATTCTTCTTATAAGTGAATACAATGTACATGTACTAGCAGGTTTCGTGGTTACTGTATTTTAATAAATAGAGAATAATTCTTCTTAATAATGTCATTTAATAGTTTTGTCAATGTATATGTACATACAAATAAGAACAGAAACAAAAAATAAGATGTATTTGATATAATCGCAAACAATAAGGTACATGTAACTTAAGTTACATTTTCAGAAATGTGTTTATTTCGTCTTAAAAACTCTGTAATTTTAGCTGGCTTGTTTTCCTGCAAGCTACATTATATAAGACCTGTTCACGATCAATAATAACATCACCCTTTTTCGTTTAGTCTTTAGAATAGACGAAATGCTTCACAATTATGTGAAAAAGCTCTTCTTATAATTGAGTATTTATACAAGAGGATTACAACAGGGGAAGGAACCACCCTTTGTATAAGTGGAAGTTTTGTATAACTGAATATTGTATAAGCGAATAATGCATTACACAGGGTTAAATTGAGTTTGGCCGGGGAACAAGAAATTGTTTGTATAACTGAATGTTTTGTAAGTGAGCTTCGTATAAGCGAGACTCCACTGTATACCTTCTATATACTAATTGTAAATAGAAAACGATAGACATGTTCATCGTAAGGCGGACTATTTTTATCAAAAACTCGATTTTTCTGGTTTATTGATAAAACGAGAGAAAACTTTACCATGACAATAGGGGTACTCAAACGAACTTTTTCACTTGGGCAGTTGGGCTATCTGGATTTGACCCACATATGGTGCGCATGCGCATTAAATGTAGGGCAGCTCTGCCAAGGTCCACAAGTTGAGTGTCTTTTGTGAAATGGGCACAAATGCAGCTTGCACAGGCCTCTTTTTTTCAGCACCCATTAAAGGTGTCCTTTTAAAAACTGGGTCAGCACATGTACAATGGCCCCAGTTAACTAATTAAACTTCAGACGTGTGAAATTTTGGGGTCCGTTTGAGTACCCCTATTATTATATTAACTCCTTATTCAGTGTGAGGAAAGTAGCACCATTAGTTGAAAACGGTTGAAAGACACGTGATCTGAAGAATGCAAATTATCACAACTGTAATAAGCCAGCAACTATTTAGAAAAATTAGTTTATTTTGGTTTGCTTGAGCATTTAATAATTTTGAAGAAACTCTCCTGATTACTGTTATTGCAAAGTGTCGATAAGGATAACATTTTGACGTAAAATACATCATCGTTTTCTTAGTAATATTGGTAATTTATATTGAAGTTCTGCTAATTTAAAATTTACTTTCATTTAATACAATATTTGTTTTACTAATTGACATTAACCAGTTCAAATTCATAATTTTCTCAGGAAGTTCTCCCTTTAATTTAAATTTTTAAATATTGTTTATCTTCATGATAACGGCCAGAAACTTTCTGTTAATTGTCAAATTGATCTCGTTCTCCAGTCCTTGTAAACTTCTGCTTATATCAATTTTAAGTCCACATGAGAAAAGTACTTGAGCAAATATCAGGCAAGATTAGTTGGGTTTTGCTTTCTTGACCACTCCTTTGATGCATACGTCATGGATTAAACAAGAATGATGCCAAAATATTTGTGCCCATTTCCGTGATTCTACAGCCATTTTTATTCCTGAATTCATTATACGTAAATATGTAATTTTTATCACACAATGTCGTAATGGTATCACGGTGAATGGTTTGGTTTGTAAGAAAGTTATTTTTTCCAGTAGGATATTGTTTATTGGTTTGTTTTTAATTCCTGGTCTCTTTTTGACATCTGAACAGTAAAACGTGTGTTTGGTCTCCACTTTTGATTTATAATTTTAAGTCTTATTTTATTTTAGCAGGTTTTTAAACTGAATATTGGACAACATAAATTTATATTAATCATAGGTTATCATACTAAAATTATAGAAGTGTGTCTATAAGGACTCTTAAAAATGAGATCTAAATTCATAAATTCTGGAGATATATCTATTTGCAATTTTTTTCTTTTGTTTTTTCAGAAAGTTTACATTTTTCCTTATTTTGGATCCATATTTCTTTTAAAATGATAATATAGAAAACCCTAACTGGAACTGTTAAATGCATCTGTGCGAGTAAATCATCCTCTCTAAATAAACTACGACTTAATTTTATTTGCAAATTTGTAAGTCCTTGTTGCTAAAGTTTATGACAAGTAATTGGTTTTGTTTGATTTTGATTCGTTTTTCTTTGTCTTAGTTAAAATTGTTTGTGTCAAAATTATTCAGTAAAACTTTTGTATGCAAAATTGGATTCTTGATTGCATAGTGATTGCAAGTTGATGCTAGGTACTTAAGATCAATTACAAATGAAAGTATGGTTTTGTAAGTGTTAGGGACAAAGGGGATTCAAGCTTATATTTGGATGAAATTTCTTTTAATAGATTTTCTTAACCTCCATTCTCCATGTACTTAACTTGCTAAATTGTGTAAAAAAAAACCGTTACTCCCTCGTTTGTTGTTTCAATGCCATGCATTTGATTAAATTCAGGCTTTCTGGTGCTATTCTATCTTTTTCTCTGAATTTAGATTTCTCATTTCTGTACATAAATGTTGTAAATAACAGAACGGGAATTATTCTATGGAAGCAATAGGCATTAGCCAGATTTTATTTCATGTAATGTGTCGAAAAAGTAAATTTCATTTCCTCATGCTGATTACGGCGAGTGGCTGCAGCATTACCGACTGTAAACCTCAGATGGCAAAGAGATCTTATTTTAGAAATGAAGATTTCAGATTTATCCAGGGCTGCTTCTATCAAGCTTTTTAGTAAAAAAACATTGTTAACTTTTGGGGGTACTTTGCTAGTTCTCTCAACATCTAGTATTGTGCTTCACAGTTGGTTAAACAGGGGCTGCGTATCCTTGTTGTGGCTTATGTTCATTCAAGAATTCTTCTACAAGTTTGATTGGTTCATAGTTAACCTCAACTTGCGTTTTGGTACTCTATTTTCTGATTACGAGACAGCAAAGAAGTAGAGAAGACGATGAAAGAATTTTTTCTGCTTTTTGCAAAATTTCCTTCTTTGTGATTTACGGTATTTAGTAACACTAACTACTACTGACGGTCTCGTGAAAGAGCAGTGAACAAGTGTTTCTGTAGACTTGCATTTCCCAATTTTACTTTGGCTACTGGAAAGAGAAGTTCAGAACTCTCCCCTACTGAAAATAGCCGGTTGTTGCTGCCTTTACATGTTGTTCTGGTGGATCAACCTTTTTGGGAAACGCGTCTTTAGATGAACCTTAATCAGTGGTAATTTAAGTCAATCTCCAAATATATATTAAAAAAAGATTGACTTTTACTTTGCTTGGCCCTATATTTGCCAAGAACCTATGGTTGGTGCAGTTTGTTTATCAGAGTCTTTTTGGGAGGGGGGACGTTGAATTTTAAGAATTGGTTTTATTTTATCTGTGAGTGTTATTTGGTGGGGCTTTATAATGGTTTGTTTTTCATCTGGTGGAATTAGAAATTAGCCTTTGCAGGCTTCGAACTACATTTGGTGCTTCCAAAAAAAGAGCAATATTTTGTTAAATGAATTAGTTGAAATAATAACGTAGTGTTGGTTACTGAAAGGCGCTCTTTGGCAATACTTTGATGAACTCCTAGCTTTAATTACCTTAAATTCTTTTATTTTTCTGCCAGTAAAATTTTGCTATTGGTTTTTAATTTCTCCAATAGTATATTTTGATATCGGTGGCCTAAGCTCAGTTTTCTTTAAATGTAGTCTGTTAATTTGCACATGAAATACGAAGTTCCATGGGAACTAATAACCTCTTGAATTAAAAAGTAATTCGATTCTATGTAGAATCATTACCCGCAAAGTGGACTTGCAGTTCTGCTAGATAGTATACTGTGTAAAAAGTCCACATGCACATTAAAAATAACACTACCATAATTGGTTAGCTAAACCAATTTTAGTTTGCTAGCTTTTGAAAGGATAGAAAACAGGCAGTATCATCCATTATCGTCTATTCTTCTGACTTTCCGCTTACTGCTACTTGCAGGACTTTCATGCGCGGCATGGCCCTTTCAAACAGGTTATAATTTTGAATTCATAGCAATATTGCCAGTGCGTTTACAATTTAGTGCGGTTTCGAGAATCCCGGCATGGACTGTTTTGGTTTAGGCATGCCTAATTTGTCATTTGTGTTTACACTTGTTGAAATTAATAGTCCTGAAACGCTGTAGACTGTAGATGCTAATACTTTGAAACATAAAATAGATCCGTTGGTCACAGGGACTTGGTAAAACAAGTACGAGGAAAGCCTCCATAGTTTCGGCAGAAAATACACGATAAATTAATCGGTTGTTTTGCGGTAACCATATTTTGCTTTCCCACAATGATGATTCTATGAAGTTAAATCCGGCCATTTTACTCGGTTAGTTCGGCACACTCGCTGCATTTATGAAATTGTAAACACGAAAGAAGTTGTGTCAGCGGCACGATGCTCGTGCCAGATTTTCCCCAACGTGGTCAATTTGCCACAGACTACCGTCAGTTTAAGGATGCACCATTCCAACACGGAGGTTGCGGTTTTTTTTGTGTGTATTTTAAACCGATTCAATCATAAGTATCACCCCCTTCAGCTGTTTGCATTTGTGGATATTCATCAAGTATTGCTTGTCCGTGTCGCTAAAAGGGCTAAAGGTACTTGCCCCCAGAGCTAAGCGAGCGGACTGGCCAAAAGTACCTGTGGACTAGACGTATATTTGTATCTATGTATTATATAATATTTGGAATAATTGCATTATGAAACTATGTTATGCAGCTGAGTTCGTCTCGCCATGACGGACCCTTAATGCAGGCGTGCATTATTAGACTACCTCATTCTATATAGTGGAAATGAAAATGTGCTTATTTGCTATGGCATATATATTTAAGGATAGATTATTATAAAACAAAATAGGGAAATGTCTGATTTCCCTTCAGATGGAAGTATAAACGAGTGGTATTAATTAACATGTGGGCAAACAAGAAAAAAAACTTCACTGGAAATATTTGTAATGAATTTTGTTTTATCGGCTATGATATCCGGTTTTATTAAATTGCCGTGAAAATATTTGTTGCTGTAACATTGTTGTAAGAAAAGTTTTATGTATTAAAAGATTACCATTGTATCGAACCAAGTTCAGTGTAGTTTGTTGGACCGAACCTACATTCATCAATAACTTGAGGTAAGATAAGGTAAACTTAGATCTCTCATCTTGTCAATACTGATCATGACTTGTTAATATTCTGCATAATTTTTAGTTTCAACTTCCATAATCCAATAGAGAAGGAAGGTTCTGGGTGATCATAGCCCATCGGTAAAGTATGTAGCTTCAGCTATCATCTTGAAATTTGCCGGGAAAATGTGATGCATCGTCAACCAGTCTTTGGAGGTCTCCGGACCTCCAAGAAAAAAAATGATTAGACAAATTTGTTTCGGGTTAACTGAATTATTTGAGTTAGCAATTATATTTGAATTGTGTTGGCAAGCGGTAGTGGAGGGAGAGACGTATCACCTCGTGGAGAGCTGGAGCCAAAGAGAGAGTCAAGGGTTGCCAGGTCAACAAGGTTGACCACCATTTCGGTCAGGCAGCTGGATGCCACGCTGTCGAGGAGTAGCAGGAGCTGCCGCAAGTCTTTGGGTCATCTTCTTTGCAGATCACTAGGCATAATGACAATTAAAGGTTTCATTGGCTATACTTGAAAATGATTGATGATTTCTTTTCAGTGAAATTTGTTTTGAATATTGTGCTAAGGTACAAAGTAATGGATAAATAAATGAAACACATTATGGACATTTTGAGTTTTTATTTAAAAAAAATGTAAACCATAACTGTATGCAATGAAAATTTTCTTTATCCACAGGTTCACTTTAGATGCAACTACAGATAACTAACTACCATGGTTTGTATACAAAAATTGATGTACGAATAAATTGCAGAGCATAAGTTGTTCAACTCCCACTACCGTCTGTCCATGCAATGGTGAACATACATGTAAGATGATTCCTTATAATTCATTTTAAAAAATATCATTTTATATCATTTATTGGAAAGTGCTGAACCCATGGTTAGTGATGGCGATAATGTCAGCAGAACCTCGATCATCAGAGTACATGAGTATGCGAGTCAAGCCTACAACGGATAACCGATAGCTCAGGTAAAAAGATGGCTGCAGCCATTTCATATTCATAATATACATTAATATTTCCATAATTTGTGTTTTATTTTATAAATTTTAAAACTTAATGTTACATAAATCAAAGAAAAATACACATTTGCGATACATACACAGTTTTAAATCGCACATGGCTCGGATAATCAGTGTTCTTCAGTGGCTGACGTATCAAAGCCCATTACTATATTCTTGGTAATGTGGTAAAGAGACCACTTTTTACCTTTATGATAATCCCTAAATCTATGCAACTTCGTTTGATGTCATTGGTGTTGGTATCTTCTGTAAGATACGGAATAGTGTGAATAAAAAAGAAGTTGAAGATTTAAATGTGGAGAATACTGAAATTAGCACAGATTAAGAAAGAAGGGGCTGCTCAATCGAAAGTTTTTTTTTCTGTTTTGGATGTAGTCGATCTCAGAGGCATAGGGCAGTATGAAGATGTGGATCTCCCTGGAGACAATATGACGTGCCAGTGTCCTTGCTGATAAGTTTCGTGGTCTGTGGCGCCGAGTCCATTAGGACGACGAAAATCAACAGTGTCTCGGATAGTTTGTTAATCACGAGCCAGATCGTGATTTGATCGGCTGTGAATTTCATGAGTACCAACACAAGAAATTCGCAGCTAGCCGAGGTACCAAATTCTGTTATTGTGGATTGGAGTTGCCGAATCAGTCTATTTGATTGGCCCCATATGTTGACCAAGGCTGTAGGCCAATACCCTAATTTTCTCTAGTCATTGTAATTTAAAATGACCCATGGAAAATTATTCAGCCAGAACTTCCTTAGCCTATAGCTATTCTTCAGATCGACTCCACTGATGACATATTGATAATTAAGATTTGACCTCCAGCCGCTTATAGTAAACATAATTTGTATTCTCAACAGTTAATTAAGCTAAGTTCATATAAACTTCAGTAGAATTTCGCTTATGTTGCACTTCTCAAAGTTCGGTTTAACATGTATTGAGTCCAACATGCCCATGCAAGTAAGCAATCATATGCTATCTGCACATGCCTCACCAACACACTCAACAAGTTTTTTCTTGTATTTCCAGTGCAAATACATTTCGGTACTTTAGACTTTGATACGATTGTGGACGTTTACTAAAAGTAGAAGAGGATTTTTTCCCAGTCGGTGAGTGCGTGAAAAGATACCTTGATCCTCTTCGGGAAATGTTGTATGGTTCCTGATTTTGTTCCAGCCGCCGTGATGCATGCTGGGTCGCCTGTCGCGCGCAGCGTTCCATGCGGCAGTAAAATGAACCGGAGAAGTCGTGGCTTTGGCTTGTGGAGTAAATCGGCATTAGACCATTGGGCTTAATTCGTACAAGTTTTCAGGTAAGTCGATATGTCAGAGGTCTTTAAGGGTTAAAGCGAACGGGGATAGTAGTTTCGGACATGTTTGGTGTTGCGGGGAGTTGCATTTGGGTGTGAAAAACGAGCGGGGTGCGGAAGCCCTTTTGCATAAAGAACCCAAGATGGCGTTAAGTCTATTGTTGGTTGAGACAAAATGTCTGGTTGGAGTGCAATGACCTGGCCTCAACTCTACCATTTAACCCCGGGAAACGTTGGAAACATGAATCGGCGCCGATTTGGGGTTCCCTGGTACGGGAATGAGGTCGGACAATCGCTTTTGGGGGGCGGGAAGCGCCGTGGGACGTCTTGCCAACTCCTTTTGCAACGGACCCCAATGGACGCTTGGCGGCCATGGTCCTACGTAGGCAACTGGGCCTACGCCTACTTATGGCGAAATTCACTTTGCGGCTGTTTTCAACGTTCCGGCAACCGATTTCGCGTGCTATTTTGCGCGGAAAACTTGTTCCCAGTGTTTGGGAGTTGAAATTGTCGGCCAACAGGCGGAATCGTACGCGAAAAGCCCATTCTGGGCTATCTTTCCTATGTACGTCATTGAGACCTTCCCCCCCTCGAGACGGGCACGTTCATTTTAGCTTGGTTTTGCTCGCTCTCTACGCTAATCCTACTGCAAACTGCTGGGGCATATCCAAACCAGACAGTCCCATTGCACTTTCACCACTTGTAACCCCCTGAAGCGAACTCATGAAACAACACTTAACCTGAAATAAAAGTGCACGGCGCTTTAATGGCCATTACCCTGCCTTATGCAATGTCCAATGGCAAGTTGATGTGCGACGGAAATTTCATGGGAATTTCAATGTGCTTGCTGCTAAGGGCTTGTACTTATTAATTTTTACCACCTTGCAACTACTTTTCGTTATTTACCGTTGGTGGACTCGGCACTCTTGGTTCAAGCCCAAGTTTTTGCCTTGGCGGGCTCATGGGGTGTTTGAGATCCCAAAAAATGATTCCACAAAGTTTTTAAAAACTTTTTCCTTCACCTCCCCACTGACCAGTCGTGCGTTAAAAGTGGCTATGGACTAAAAGAATGCTTGCACCTTGTCTGTGATTTGTCACGAGGTGAGAATTTTTTGAATATTTTTTTTTTAACTAGTTTTAATTTTAGAGCTCATTAGTGAGGCCTATCACATGCTTCCGTTGCGGAACTGCTGATTAAATTTACTATTGTTTCTCTGGGAATATTTAGATCCTAAGTTATCGTGGCTAATAGAAAACTTTGAATTTTATTATCAACATTAATTAGTTTGTGGTGTTCTGTAGTGTGCATAGCTTCAGAGATTTTTTTTTATAGGGTGGATGAAAGGTCAAAGTAGTCGCAGTACTGATTCCAGAAAGTACCTCCTGGGAAGTTTTCTAAAATCACAGAGGCTTATTGTTTTGGTACTTCAGGTTCTCTGTTAATTTGAATTTCAGGATAGGCAAGGGCTAATAAATTCCTTGGATACAGTAGTTTGGGCACCATTTTCCTTACCTCTCAAGGATCAAAGAGCAAAATAAAACTTATCTTAGAAACTTGACTGTCGTCAACCTTAATCCACTTTTATTATTCTTCACCTACCTCCTCCTCCTCCTTACCAGACTATATTTTGAATAGATAGTTTATCGGTTTTTATTTTGTACTCCCAGACTACCTAATTACTCGCAGTATTTTTCTACTGGAATATCAATTCCTTAGAATCTTTACGAAATTATCTGAAGGGTGTGGTTTCTGATACTTAATAATCCTGAGATTCATTCCTACACTATTCTTAACATTAATCCAGACGTGTCCATTAAGACTTTGTATATTGACATACTTTGCCCATTCAAAATTCAAAATTTTTGGAACTTTGAAGAACAGAAAGGTGAACTTTTTAGATATATCATTCTGACTGTTGAGATGTTTAACCTTTAACACCTGGCCCAACTTAGGAATTGGCGACAAGTGGTTTATAAAGCGTTGAACCATAAATATGGAGTTTGTTACATTCTTACTCTTTGGTTACCCTGTAAATTGAGGCTTGCTGTCGTGATGCCTATGGAAATAATCGCAGTATTTTTATAAAATACAAGTTGTCATTATGTAATAAACTGAAATGTCATTACCATCATCAAGAGCGCTAAGTTAATTGCTAAATAATCCAGTAATTACCTAATATTATAGATAAATAATTATATATATTATCTGTGAGAAAGCAGACGTTTGTGCTATTGTGTAAAAATTGTGTTTAGTCGACTTAATGACACCATAAAATGAAATCAGCAAATATGGATCGTTGTTAACAAACTTTTTTGATCGAAATTGGCATTATCTTCATTAAAAAAATACTTCGCTTCTCTCCAAAAAAAAAAGTTATTTTTCCCCAAATGTAAAACTTTACTTCGTTTCGTTTTCGTCGTCCACTTAAGTTTCGTCTAAAAATATGGGGCTTTTTAATGTCATTTTTTTTTTCTAATTTAAAACAAGTTCACTCGAGGAGTAGAAAAATGTATGGAAATTCATCTGGCCACTTTGTCAGCCTCGTAAGATTGCACTCTGTACCCAACGTTTTTTGCCCTGAGCAGATTGATTACAATAATAATCTGGGAAATCATTTGAAACAACATTAACAACCAACCCTCTCTTGTAACTAGGGCCTTTGACGTGTAATTGCTTAGCCTTAAAATATCTATTTTTAAAGTTGATAATTATTTAAGACGTTGCCCTGTGCTGCACACTTAAACGTTGTTACCAACTAAGAATATTTTTGCAGCAAGCTTTTGCAATGAACGACTAAGATTTTATGCTTGGAAAATTTGTAAACACTTCCACGAACAATGCTTCGAATTTTCTCTCGTGGTTGAATTGTTGATTATAAACAAAAAATGTGATTTGTAATGTAGTGATGGGATGCAGGCCTTGAAATCAAAATTCTACCAGAACACTTGAAAACAAGAAAATGTGCCACGAATATCATTTGGAGATACCCATGAAGCATGACGTTATTTTAATTTTCATTATCAAAAGTAATTATCATCGCTTTACAATAGTATTACTTCAAATAATACATTTTTACTAAAAACCTACTTTAGTATACTAGGAAATTTCCAAGGCCCTCTTGGTACATTTTTACAATTAAGTTTTGGGAAATTATTGTAAGTCAGAAAAACTCTTTCTAACTTTCTTATTCTATATAGGGCCTCTTGTTATTTGCAAATACCAAAGTTGCCAATAACAATCCAGCTTGTTGGCTAAAAAATTCTCTTTGATCGCAGTCACACCTAGACATTGGATGGATAATTTTACATTTTATGGCAAGTTTAGCATCTGTAAATTAGGTTGCCATCTGAACAAGGTCCATTTACGCAGTGCAGATTCTAAAACGCACTAATATTGCGCCATAGTTGTGTAATTGTTTACATGCATGTTGTGAAGGACATTTTCTTGAATTGCACCCTATTATTTTAACTACTGCCAACTTCAATAATACTAGGTTCCTAGGTCTGGTGACGCCAGGAGACCCTGTGTGGTTAGGGGCCGTTAGGAAAAAAAACCCTCCCCCCCCCCAAAAAAAAAATGCGTGAAATAAACGTTTTGCCACGTGTACTGTTGGTGGTACATTTTGTAGCTTGCATTCAAGTTGCATCCCAAACGAACTTAATGAATGATGCATGACCATCACGTGGTAGGGGTAAAACTTGGAGGAAAAGGATTATGCGATATATATTACGTCTGGAATTGACAACCAATGAATTCGTGAAATGCTCTTGTTGATGAATGGTTTTTGTCACGTTTGGTTTTTCCATCTATAAGTTTCAGGAAATTAATGTATTTGTGAGCTTGGTTCATTAAAAAAAAATTCTTGTTTGTTCACAGACAAGAATTTCAGAGATTTTTCCTCATTCTGTCCTGATTTTTAAATACATTTTAGATTTCCCGCTTTTTTTTTTATCAGTGGGCTCTGTGATGGGGCATGTGTCATCTAGCGGCTGAGTAATGAAGCTAAGCCTCGCTGGAATGCTGTTAAGATTTATTTTTAAAAAACAGGGAAATAAAGTCTAAAAAAAATTAGGTAAAAAAAGTATTAACTGAAGCAAATCATTTTTTTGTGCGCACTTAGTTTTGTTTCCACGCATCAAAACTTGTCCTCTTGATGACAGAATTTCAAGATGGCGGGTATAGGGCCAATCCGAATACAAAGGACGTAAAGCCAGTGTAGTTAACCACATGAGTCGATCCGCTTATTTGTTGGTCACATTATCGTTGTCCCTCGTCTACTTGCTGAACCTTGCGTAGGTCTTAATTAGGTATAATAGAAATGCTGGACATTGTATAGTGTCGCTTCACCTGCCCGATACACTTGCATCCTGGGCCATGAACCTGCAGGTGAGGTCAAACTACCTGTTACTCTCACTCCAATTGGAGTTGAACCTACTTAGGTTGAAGTACCTTGCCTATATTTTCAACTTTTTTTGCTTGTTGGCTGCAACTTTGGCTGAAGTCTGTGGTTTTGAAGTCGCGTTTCGTGATTTGTGAATCGTGATGACATTGGAGAAGACTTGCTTCTGATTTATGGTAACGCATAATTAGAGAAATCATCAGTACTTCTCACAATGATGGTTTGAAAAAAGTTTTGAAACTTTAAAAGGAAACTACTAATTGCACTTGTTTTCAATGTTATAATTTATAATAAAATTAATAAATAAGTTTTAAAAATGCCCGTTAATTTGCATTCTCATGCTGAACGTGCAAATTAATGGACATTTTTAAAGCTTATTTATTAATTTAAAAAAAATTACCAATTCATAGTGAAAAACAACAATATGATGCACTTGCTGATCCAAAAATCTATTTTAACAATTTTTATTTTTATTTAATCTCTTTTTGTTTGGCTGTGAGTGTCGTTGCAAATTTACTCATTAAAAGGGATAGATTGTAATCCTCCTTAACGATTGTTAATTGCAGTATGTGCTAGATAGGCATAATCCGTATTTTATTGAATAATTGTTGGGTTGTTTTATTTCAAGTTTTGAATTCTCTAATGTTAGATTTTGAACTTTTGCTACATCAAAGATGCATTTATAGGAAAATGCTTCAGTTTGTTTTAGTTGTATTTCGGATTATTCTACAGATATAAAATTTTTTGGTGTGGTAGTTCTGTTTGTTCACACTTTTGAATTATTGAAACCAACTTGTGCTGTAACAGTACTTGTAACAGAGCTGGAAAATCTTTCCCTAGGTGGCGCTCGCCGTATATTATTGCCTATTTTTTGCTGCATCAAATAGCCCGCAAGACTATAAAAATTCTACCAGCTTTCCCCTCTACAAATGTTGTGGGGATCGGCAAGTTGAATATTTTTAAACTGATTAAAAATCGGACAACATTCCCCAAATGTCCCGAGTTTTCTTTTTTTGTGGGTTGTTTACGATGCACTATGGTACAGGTGCTTCATCAACAATTGTTTGGCTGCATTTTAATTATTGTTGACTGGCCAAATCTGTAGCGAACTGGAGAATCACACGAGCTACCTTATCAGTTTTGATATGTAAACCAATAAACAATGGCGTGTTGATATGAGATTGAGCAGCAACTCAAATGCCCCACCATGCGTGGGTGGGGCTTAGTTTTTTTTTTCATGTTAGTCGCCTTGGAAATAAATGCGATGTGGGGTGACCAAAATTCAAAATTCGCCGCTGAATGTTAAAAATATCCCCCCTGGCTTGGCGAAGTGAACCCCTACTCTTTTGTCAGGGTTCTTCCCCTGTTCTGCCGCGAAAAAGCTAAACTTGTAATTAACTTGGGTCATTAAAAACTTTGGGCACATTGGCCCCAGGCGCAATGGCAGTTGTGTGCACTGTTGCAGCTCGCCCTCGACACAGGTCTGTGACTTCTTCATACCCCCATCATGAATGTTGGAAACGAGAAATTAGCCGGATTCCACATGAACCACTCAAACATGAAAACTGGCAAAAACGTCTTTCCGAAAGGAGACAAGTCACAGATCAGTGCCCCAGAATTTTCTAAATTGTATTTTGAATAATTTCTACATTGTGGTGTGTGGGGTATTCTAATTTGCTGCAGAAAAAAAACTACTTTTATTAGCCCTTGTTTCCCTAATTATAAGGCGAGCTTTTGTGCGCGTTGATAGCCCACTGGAGGTACTGTTTAATGTTTTTGATTCGTGGCAGCTGCAGTAAAAAAGGCCTGCGAAATCCGAACATTGGTATTAATTGTCAAAAATTCTTTTGCTAGTGGTGTCTTGTGAGGCAAAAGTTGCCTTCTCATCGTAGACCATTGAAATGGATGAACAAAATGCTCTTCCCTCCCCCTCCTCTTACAATTTGTTAAGGTTCATCATGAGGGGCCCCTTTAGTTTGAAGGCTTAAGGCACGTTGTTTTTTATGTTCAGGGGGCGAGGATGGTGGAGGACGTTTACAGCATGTTTTCATGCACTTTTTAAAAAACAAAATTTTACAGTCACATTACATGCACAGACTGAACTTAATGACCTCTCTTATTCTATATTTATTGTGAATGTAATATTTTAATATAAATTGTAATTTAGAAAAAAATGTTAGGCATTGTTTTTTATTAAACAAGGGGCCACATTTTTTTATTTGTGTGCAAACACAAGTTGCTGTGTGAAGATTTATCCTTATCGTGTATTTTGTTACAGCTAAAGATAATCAGTTCTAAATAAGGTATGCATACAGTTTTAAATCTGTGTGATTGTTATGAGGTACTTGACTATATCAATGAGTTTTATATAAGAGGTTATTTTGTTAGGATTTTATTAGCTTGTCATGGATTTGTGTCAATTTATTTAGAAATAGGAGACATGTTTTACTTAATTTGGCTTGCTAAAACAGTTTACATATTATGATGGTTTGTAAAGTGCGTTCTGCATTTTCTCGATAATACTAAAGTCAGGAGTTTTTTTGTTTTTCAGCTCTTCAAAGACTAAACAAGCACAATGGGCTCTCAACAACAGTTTTGTCTCCGGTGGAACAATCATCAGTCCAACATGCTGACGGTGTTTGACAATCTCTTCCAAAATGAGGCCCTGGTGGATGTCACCTTGGCGTGTGAAGGACTTAGTTTAAAGGCCCATAAAATGGTCCTTTCTGCTTGTAGTCCGTTTTTTCAAAGCCTTTTTATAGACAACCCATGCAAACACCCAATAGTAATTTTGAAGGATGTGCGCTATATGGACCTTAAAGCGCTGGTGGACTTTATGTATAAGGGCGAGGTGAATGTGTCCCAAGATCAGCTAAATAGGCTGTTGAAAACTGCCGAAACTCTGAAGGTGCGCGGTTTAGCTGAGGTGACGAGTGGCTATTGCTTCGAGGAGAATGGCACTGCCCTTGCAGGGAGCATGGCTCCCCCGCAAGCCCCAACTCAGAACTCGCAGGTCGCGTATGAAAATAACACTGCACGGTCGCCTCAGCAACCACAGATGTCACCGCCTAGAAAACGGAAAAAAGCCAAGCACAGGAGCAGGGTAGAGAAGCACACATCCCACTCGGAGCACGAGGACAGCGACGGTGGACCAGAGATGATTGAACCAAAGGTAGAAATCACGGAAGATAACTTTGCCTCTGAAAAGAATTCTGATCAGGCAGCAAATAGGCACAACCAAGAATCTCCCCGTCGGGGTGTTGAAGACAAAGAATCGGTAAGCTGGAACAGGTGCTTTGTCGGAATGATATTCGGTGTTTAGTTTATTCGTAGTCTTGATGTTTTTGGTTTTCTTTGCCTAGTTCATTACAACTTTTCAAAAGTTGTGGTAAGTGAATTTTATCCCAAGTCCTTGTTCTCTCTTGAAAAGGAGTAGAGGAAAACCGAAGAGCAATATCATTTTGGCAATTATAGAGCCCATCTAATTTTGACCCTAAACTAATGTGACAAAGATATTGAAGGTAAATTCCAAAATATTGTATAAATGAAGTCTTGATTACGGACGATTTTGACAGATGCAGGGAAGCAGGTGATGTTCTAAAATGGTCTGTTTCACAACTATCGTAGAAACTTCATTTTAGCTGGATTATGTAAACTCTTATCTTTTTGCATTTGTCACGTTTTCAGGATTGTGCAGTGACAGATAGGCCAATTGCTATTAGTAAAATGTCAACATAAAAAAGACTAAAGTAAAATAATTAAGTCAAAATTGAGAAGTCAGGTGTGTCCAGCAGCTTAAAAAGTCAGGATATGTGCTTGAATTTGTATCAGCTCGGGAACGTTGGGAAAATTCGTGCCGGTTATCAGTTTTCAAATTCTTTGCAAAGTTGTTCTGGATCTTTGGAAAAGTATTTTGGTAATTGATCGTGGGAAGGGTCCGTGAAATAATGCTTGAATTTTTCCATCAAATTTACATTTTGCATACCATTTTATGGAAATAGTTTGAAATTTTTTTTGAAAGAAAACAAATATAAACCATAAAATTGTAAATAAGGATCCTTGTTTTATAATATATTGCACTATCATGTGTGTTGAAAGCCTTTGGTAAGTATGAATATTGACCACTCTAGGTTCATCCCTTACTAATGGGGGTTCTGATCACTGTTTGAAAACTTTTTGCTGTTTAAATAATTGGATATTTTTACGTTTGATAGGGCTTTTCTGCTGGCCCTTCTGCATCATCCACTCCTAACACGAAGCCAAGCCAAAACCAAGGCAGCTTCGGCCCTCTGACTCCGGTTGGTACTGCGTCATCAGATGGACAGCTCAGCAATCAGAGCTTGTCCCAGCAAAACGCTAGCCAAGGTAAGAATGATTTCATGCTACTCAAGTCCTATTTTTAGGTATTTTGCAAACACTTTACGATCTGTTAGTAAATTACCATTTAAAAATATTATTATTAGCAGACCGTTAATACTTAGTTCTATCTAAAATAAACTGTAGTTAACTAAGCAAGGGCTACTGTTGATGAGTGGCTAAGAGCTTACTTTACTGCATGTGTTCTTTTGCCACCTACAACTTACCAAAACCTTCTTGATATTGGATTGTGGCCAATATTTACACGAAATTTGAATATTTTATGATCATCACAATCGCCATACAAATATGAACTTTATTATATCAAAGTATACCTTTAATTACCGTATTTTACGAACTATAAGATGCACTTTTTTCTTCAAAAAATTGCCTCCAAAATTCAGGTGCGTCTTATACTACTTTTTTTTTTTTTTAAAAATTGCTTAAAAATTAAGGTGCATCTTATAGTCCGTAAAATACGGTAACAATGGTTTGGTTCTTCAGATCGTTAACCAAGAATTTCACAGTTCTGCTACGAATATTGTTTAACAATTCTTGGCATCCCGTACATATTTCTTTCACATCGGTATGGCTGTTCATTTTGGTATTTTTATTTAAAAAAATAATTTCTGAACTCTGCTGTGATCGATTTGTAAATGTGTGCATTTCATAAAATTACAAAGGACCAAGCAACTCACATGCACTTGTGTAGGGCATGTGTTGTTTATCAGTCATTTTTGTTTTCGTTTGTTGCATTTTTAAATTATGATGTTTTCTATTTCTACAAAAACAAGAAAGGTAATAGGCGTCATTAGTGAAACAGCCACTAATTAGGCAGTGCTTGCAATATTTTAATTTTATTTTTGTAGGTGCCTTTTAAGGTAAGCATATTGGTTCCTTACTGTACGTTCATGCATTAATTAATTGTTTTTTTCAAAATGTTGATTAGCAGATGTAATTAATCCCTGGTTTGTGTTGATGTTTTTTTATCTGTTGAGTATTTGTGCTTCACAAATTCCAATGTAATATATATCGATTGGTGTTGCCTGTCAGTCATTTTTGGTCGGATTTCTGGGAGACTTGTATTTCCTCTGCTGCTTAAATTGTACGCATAACTGATATGTGACGCTGGTGTACTCTTCCAAACTTGCGAAGGTATGAGAATCAAAGTTGTATGCTAGAAAGGATTTCAAACGTCTGGTTAAAGTTTCTAAAATCATCGAATGCTTGACAGCTTAACAACTTAACGTGAAAACACTTTTTTTGTTATGCATATTCTTTATATAAGACTCCCATGTTTGTTGTGGAATATTACTTTTTCTTACAATGCAGATAACAAGAAAAAGTATAACGCTGAGTATTTCAAAAATTTATTGGAATAATCCATCATTTCACTAAACTCGCTATCGGGTACTACTATTAATTGCGTTAATCCACAGATATGTATAAGGTAGGTACGATTTAATTGACCAGACAAAACTATTCTGCACATTACAGCCATTTCCTTTCAACGCCCATTTCTTCTCTTTTGGAGACGGTCCATCATTTGGTGGGTCGGTGTCACTGGTTTTACCTTCTGCAGCCTTGTTATTCTTGCTCAAACTGTGCTAGTTTTCCTACACAATATCATCCTTCCACCACTACAATCAATAAGCCTATATGTTGTATTCCATATTAAAACCGCGTTCCAAAATTTCATTTTTTTTTCTATTTTACTTTTAAAAATCCCTATCCTTATGCTCTTCAGTCTTCTTGTCTTTGAGTTTAAACTTTTTTCAATGGCTTTAGTTTTGTTGCATCACAACCTCTTACCTGATCCAAGATTGTTATCGAAACGATTGGGCATCTAAAACTTATGTTTAACAGTTTCCAACATGCATGGATTATCAGTTCCGGTTAAAGGTTGTGCTGCAACTTACTATGTGGCAACATTCTATGACTATTTGTATTTTTAAACTGAAAGAATGAAAAGAAAGAGAAAATACATACCCATTCAAAATGGATTCCTTTCATGAAACGAGATTGGTGGGGGAGGTGCTTATTTTGGCTACATCTAATCTTAAAAGTGTCACTGTTACTTTCTGAACGGAAAACTTGTCATCTTGATAAATTTTCAGTTTCTCGTGGGGTTTGTCTTGCTCACCAAATACATTTGATAGCTTAAAGTTGGCAAACTTCTGTTTTGTAATTCATGTTTGGGGCTATTTCTCGTCTCCTTTTTGATCTTGTTTTACAGTTGGGTTGACAGGCAACAACCACTGGATATTCTGTTGCACTGACTACATGTAGTCTTAATTCAGTGTGAGACTGTTTAGGAATACCTTTGAAATGCACAAAATCTGTAAAGTTACTAATTTAATGAACTAACATAGCACTTCCCCCACGTATATCTCATGTGATGGAGTGTTTGCTTATTTTCATGGCTTCGACGCCGTATACATGCCAATGGTGTAAGATTCACGGTAATTTTGGATTCATATAAATGCTGTGATATTAAATCTGTAAATCAAAATTGATTTTAAGCTGTTGTTATATTTTAATTTTGTGATTAATTAATGCATAAACGTTTTACCGTATCGTTGTTTTTTTTTTTTTTTTTTTTATTTTTTTTTTTTTTTTTTTTTTTTTTTGGATTTTCCTGTAAAAGAATGGCACGCTAGCTTGAATTTGTGACCATACCTAACGTATTTTGCATGTACCATCTTGCTTTAAAAAAATCGAAAGTTTAACTTTTGCAATTACATGAATTTCTTTGAGTTTTGTTTTGCAACGGTCAGTTTTTGGAATTTTTGAAAAATTGATGGACTGACGTATGGCTCTGAAAATAAGCGATACTCCCGATTCCTTCCTCCCAGTTTTGTTTAGTTCCAACCGTGGCACCAATCCTATTTTTTTGTTTCCATTTGTAGTGTATGTAAGCCCTGGACACGACGTTAGCAACCTATCGGGAGACTATAGCACTTCCTCTATGGCTTACAAAAGACCCAAAGGTGGACGTCCGACGATACTGTACGAGGAGGAAGAGGAGGAAATAGTACAGTTCGTAGAAACGAAGGCTGCAGAGGGTAACCCGGTGGACATTAAGAAAATCTTAGACTACGGCAACAAGCTATTGAAAAGGGAGGGGCGACGCCCCACAGGAAGCATGTACATGTACTGCAGTGAAACGGTGAAAGGGCTGTCCATAAAATGGTGGAGGGGGTTCAAGAAGCGCCACCCAGGGCTACCTTATACTAGGCAGAAACCGTATGACAAGGAAGATACCAGTCTACAGGGTGACACTAAAGGATCTCACCTTATGGTGACAATATAGAAAGCAAAGCTCCTGACACTACGCGGTGAGGGATGAAGTGACGCGGCGCTTGTAGCGGAATGGGGCCGCTTAAAATGACGATGCAGCAGTGTCGTACGAATTATCTGATCGTGTGAACGACCAGAATTTCAATCTGCTTCTATTGGCGATATGCTTGCAATGCCTAGGCAAGCAGTAGCCCTCCGAGCTGCTCCGTTCCGCCGCTTGGCGCGCCATTTTGCTCCTGGCCCAGTTAAAAAAAAACTAATCACTAAACTGTCCTTTCCTTTCCCTCTCCTCCCAGAAGTTAAGCGGCGCATACCAAATTGCAACTGGATCTCACGTGCAACACGTGAGTTGATCAATTCCTAGCTCGAGTTTTTAGCCCGCTCTGTTCTCTCTTCCTGCTCCCATCCACTCTGAATTCCAAATATACTTGTTTGTAAGCAATGTATTTTTATAATAGCTATTTTCTTGTTAGTTTGGAATATCAAATTTTGTTGATTGTGATAATTGTGAATCGAGGATGAGGCCCCTCTTCTCTAACCCCACCTTCACATCTTCCTCGAGGAAAATCAACTTTTTTTAGAAATCAACAGAAGTGCGGTTAAATTGAATTGTTAAACAAGGTGTCTGCCAGGTTCTAAAACAATTTCATTTTGGTTCTTTTAACTGTCGCAAATGTCTCGAGAACAGAATTCACTGATTTTTTTTCAGTGTCCTATTAGAATTGTTGACAAAAAACACTCGATCCTATAAATGGTGTAGTGTGACGGCTTGTTTTTTGACGACAGTGTTGTTGGTCTTGGCCCCTGGTAACGAGCAAATTTTTCTTATTAAGGAATCCACAAACTTTGTTTTTTGTAACCTAGTTAGACACACTGGTTAATTAATCGCACTCTGAAAAAAAAATTTAAAAAAAATCCAATGTAGATGCTTTATCAGTTTCACAATTATTCTTGTGGAATATCTGAAGTGCAATTTCATCTTTTTTATTTACTATCCCTGTCCCGTCCCCTTAGCCCAACCTATAAATAACATCAAGTTGCCCTTTTCACTTGGCATACCATGCAATTCGATCCCGAATTTGCTATCTATCCTCAAACCGGTCCGATGATTAAAATATTTATATAAAAAAATATTAACGTCACTGAAAAAAAAATTTAATAAATTGGGATTGATTGTCAGTGGTAAGGCTGACTGGTGTATGAAGCTTCCCAATATCCCACGTTCCCTGCCTCGTGTTTTACCCACGTCTGTAAATAGGAAACATATAACATTATTTAAGTTTAAATCATTTTTTTTCCGTTTTTTTCTTTTCTTTTCCTTTTTGTTTCTTTCTCTTTCTTACTTCCTCCCCCTCAAACATCGATTTGTATTTCTACCCCTGGTGCTTGCCCTTTGTAAGATTGCGCACTATCTTTGGTTGTTGGAGGGGCAGAGCGTGACTCACTCTCGTAAGCTTTAACATCTCAAACCAAAGAATCAGTGGCCACTTAGTTTTCTTTCCGTGATTCTTCCAAGCCTAAAATGTGTCCTCTTGTACCAAACGTTCAGCTCATTGCTAATTATATTTCCATTAACTCAAAATCCTTCTTGGTGACATTCAACAAAATACTGCTTATTTTTTATATTTTAAAATTTGAGTAAAATGTTACTTAATAATAAACGTTGAAAATTCCAAAATTGTCTTTTGCCCTTGGCTTTAAATTCATTCGATACGAAGCATTAGTTTTCCAGGTTAAAACAAATTCAATGTTTTTGTTTCTATTAAAAGTAAACAGTTATTCCTGCCAAAAAAAAAAAGCACACACAATTGGCAGTTTGAGATATTAACAGCATTTTTCCATGAACATCCCTGGTAAAATCTTGGTTTGTCACAGCTGCCCCACCAATTCTTCAATTTAAACCGTTCTCTTGGTGGTAAATGGTAATATTTCACCTTTTTTTTCTAATTGTTTCTTTCTCCAAGGATTGTCCCCATATCTTTATACTAAGAAACACAGTAGTGGTACAAAAAAAATTACAGTGTTCAAAGGAAAGCAGGGTTTTGATCGGTCAGTCGGTGTTGGTAGGTCGGTCACTTGGTGTTAGTTTTTGAGAAAAAGAACGGAGAGCATGTACCAGGAACGTCTTCATGTGGTGAGTTATTGTGATAAAGTCAACATAGAAATTTTGTGTATTTTTTGGTTACTGCCTTTCCCATTTGTCATTTGTGCATGCCTTCTTGTTTTTTTGTGTGCTAATTTTTAGTTTAAAAAGATTAGTTTTACCAGCATTAGTGGGCCCAAACGGTGACGATGACCCGCTGAAATAGTTATCGACAGTTGCAATGTTTTCAAGTGAAGCTTGGCCAATGAAGGTGTGCTCGTTCCCTGTGAATATCAGCCTTATTAATTTGGGGAAAATTGGCAAATTTTGCCACGAAAACCTGGTCCAATGTTCGATCAAATTTTTACCCGTAATTGGGGTTCATTTCTGTTGATTTATTTTAAATCGTTAGCAACACAGAATACGCCCACCAAAAGCTAGTCCGCAAATTGGGTTTTAACCTGTTTTATCTTTAATGTATTTATGATTTTAATCTACAACATTTCATGCTTTCATTGATGAAATTACTTTATGATTACACCATACAGATTGCTAAGCAACAGAAGTTTTTGCGCTAAACTGTGGATGGAGCATAAACGTACTTAAAAACAATTTTTTAATGACAAGCAAATAAGATTCACAATTTGCAATATTGAGTTTTAATTATTTTTTTATTAGAAACTTGAAAGATTTTTTTCTTTACTTCAGTATGTTTTTGCCATTTTTCGTGTAAAGGTTTAAATACAAATATTTCAATTTAAACAGATTTTTGGCAAGTGAAGTTTCTTCTTGATTAACCGTAATTAAGTGAAATTTATTATAGATAGCTTCAGTAAATATTATAGCAATTCAATTTTAAACAAGTTTTAATACTTTCAAAATCCTGGTTGATAGTAATAAATTCTGCAAACATGGTGACACATTACAATTATTTAAAATTTCTGTACTTTTATATGTACATATTTTTAAAACCGATGACATATTTTGGATATAATACAACTTTTGTTTATATTTACATTAATATTTTTATTTTGCGGTAATGTAATGAAAGTATAAATTTAAATAATATACAATCTGCACATGCTCATTTTTGGATATAAAGTGGCTGTTAAGTATCGTATAATGTACACACATTGATTTTCAAAATGAACTTGTGCAGGTTGTGCGGTCGGACCGTTGTATTAATACCATTTTGCGGACATTTTTTTTCTTTGGCTAGGCCACATGATTTGTTAAATTAAATTTAAGCAACTATATGAAAGGATTGCCAGCACAATAGAACCACACGCCTTAATTTACCAAGCTGTTTTAATGTAGTAAAGTATTATTTTATTTTTTTCTTAATTCAATCAATAGTATATTTTTTTTTTCTGGGAAATCTTATTCATTTTTTTAATTGCTGCCTTGGTTGGTTTGCAGAGAAATGTGAAGCTTTATCCATATATAATGTATCCCATATAATGGGATTGCTATTTACCACTTAGTCAAACTATCCCGTGAAATATTTCTTCGTATTTTAGTTTTAATCGGTTGCTTAATTATTATTATTATTATTATTATTATTATAATTATTATTATTATTATTATTTGTTTGTTTGTTTGTTTTCGAACGAGTTTAAAAATAATGGTTAATAAGGATAACTCGTAAATGACTTGTGTGTGTGCTTGTGTCAGTGATGGGTGCTTCTAGTTTAAAATCAAAATGGATTTTAGATCTCTTTTTTGAGTTTAATTGAATTCAGAAATGTTAGCTAGTAGCTTTAGCTTCTTTTTTTTTTTCCCTTTTTTTTTTTTTTTTTTTTTTACAAAAAAGTTGTGGGGAAAACGATTTGGTGTACTTTTTTCTGAAGTGCAACTAAGGTTTATAGAATCATTTTGGCTGCATGCGATAGGTCGGAGTATGTGATGCCAAATTTAATCTACCTTTCATATCCGTCCACTCTTAACCAGTAAAAGTTTGCGTTATCTGCGAGTGCAAATGTATGTGTTGGCGTATGTTATTTCCCGTTAATGCGCCTAGTGTAATGATTCAGTCACAATAAGCCCTGAATTTAGAAATGATTTTGGGATACTTGTGACTAAAGAGATCATATGAAAGAGATTCATGGCATTTCTTATACCCTTGTAAATTAAAAGTTTTGCAACCATTTAGAATTTCAGTAAAACGTTTTTCTATTTTTGTTTTTTAAACTTTGCACTTCGTTTTCACTGCCAAACAATGTATTCCAATTTGAATATTTCTTTCAGAGTTTTGAGTGAGATTTGGTTTATGAAATTTGCTTTTCTAAGCTTTCATCACTGCATGGTATTTCTATAATGGGAGTTATGGCATATCAGAATATGATGGGCTGAAAAGTAATTTTAAAGTGCTGTTTTATGATAACCTGTTGCTGTGACCATCATTCAATTGAACAGTAGATAAATTTTTCGTTTTGCTGGTATGGCAAATTACCATAACACTGGTGAAATGTAAGGAATTGATGCAGTCGATGAATCCTTTACGGAGTGTTTGCAATTCAGTTGTTCACACCTTGATTTGCTGTTGAATATTTTACAAGTGCATCCCTGCTAGCATTCCAATACGATTTGACCCAACCAAGAAGCAGCCGAAAACCTTTCGTTTTCGTGCCGTACTCGTGCAATAATGTATCATTTGACTTCTTGGGAGTTCTTTCCTCTAGCCAAACATTTGGAATCAACGTTTTTTTTGTTGTTTATTTTTCCATAACTAGAAGTGCCTATCATGCGCATCAAATGGGGAAAACATAATTGTGATTATTCGTGTGAATTTGTGCCTCTTCTGTTGAAACCTTTCAAGAGATGTAACCCGTAGCGAGTCCGAATTAATGTGATTGTTGCAACCTTTTCCATTTTGGCATTGAATGTCTTTATAGGGATGTTTTAAACGTTAAGCATTGACATATAACTCAGTATCGACCAAAACAAAAAAAAAAATGTTATTTTATACCATGAATTTTTAATAATTGTCCGAATTTTTTATTCTAATTTACGATTTGTTAGTGGATCTTTAGCATCGTTTTTGAACATTGTCTGTTAAAATTGGTCCGAGCAAAGGTCACAGCTAAGTTTTGGAATATACTAACAATCCTTGTTACTGATAATCATGCCAGGCGAAGATGTTCAGTCGGTTACATTCATTCGTGCTTTGAAACATTGGTTTGAGTGATGGAAATTCAGACGTAATCCTTTTTCTGTTTCTTATTTTGGAAGTGGGCTTTTTGAGCAAAAAACTCGCAAACCACACAAAGGCTTTGGTGGGTTTTGGGTTGCTTTTCGAGCTCATTTCAAAGTGCATCGGTTGTAGTGTTGATTTTAAGCGAGAAAGAAAAAAAAATATCCACGAATATATACTAGAATTGCATTTATTTCTCCTTAATTTTCAAGTTGAGTGTTCATTGATTATAATTGTATACAGAAAATATAGAGGGATATTCTTTTTGGGGTGTAGCCTTTCCTTTTGTTTTTTCTTCATTTCTGGTCGCATGTATGATGATAATGATGATGATGAATTTATGTAAAATGAAATTATGGTAGGTAGATGGTTGAATTTTCCTGACAAAAATCAAAGTACAAAAAAAAAAATGACGTAGCTTTTTTAAAAGAAAATGGTAAATACAAATCAGTTGTATCAAAATTCATGTTTTTGTCTATTTTTATGGTTTGGGAAAAAAAGAAGTCTCAACACTATATGTTGTGGGGCGCTACATAATGGGACTGCAATACTGTATGAAAATGTTATATGCTGAACTTTAACAAAATTCTTTACATCTGAATCGATTTGATATCTGGAAACATTCTAATGCATTATAGACACATTTTAAACAATTTATTACTAGTTATCGATTCTAAGCGATTGTTGCTTAAACTTAAGTTTAACGTATTCTTTTATTTTTAAAAAAATAACTAAACCTATGAGATACTTACTTTTGGAAGGGTAATTGAAAACGTAGTTCTCATTGAAATTGTTTTGAGATTTTCTGAAAGCCACATATTATTCGGAATCTGTGTATTATAATACTTTTCAAGTTGTTTTTGTTGCTTTTAACATTTGTAGTTGCCAATGTGTTGTAACTATCAATCATCAGCAATGTCATCGATTGGTAGCGAAGGAAGTGAGAGTCTATCCCATCATCGTAAACAGATATTTTTTTTTTATAAATTTTTCTTAAATAAGCTAGCTATCTTGCGTTTAATACTTTAATGACATTTTATGTTTCAAGTTGGGGAAACTTCAGAAATCCAATTGCCAGTGGAAATTAAACCGCACATTCATAGATTCCTAAACTCGTAGATTCAAATTACATGGAAATGTAAGTTTTGACATTGACACTTTTTTTGTGACTTGAATTTCATAATCATAAACCTTTTTTGTAAATAGTATTCCTTTTTTGTATTTAGTGTTTGCAAAAGTTTTTTTTTAAGGGGGATCACAACCCTTTCACTGTCAATGGGTGAAATTTTGAAACCTACTTTCAGCCAAACAAAAAGAGATT
>JAQGBW010001160.1:0-28845 GCA_034698625.1 Julus scanicus
AGTACTTTTAACGCGTTTACATGGCTGACTCAATTGAAGCAAAGTACTTTTAAGTGCTCATGTAAACGCAGTATTAGTGTTCTTATATACATTAAGATTTTTTAAAGTTTGTAATTGTTTCTGCTTGTAATAAAACCCATGTTGTTTAAAATAACTGAGTCCATAAAACAATACTTTTCCAATCCGCCATACTTGTAATCAGTACTTATGACAAGTACAAATCACCCAAGCCTGATTACGATACAACTCATACTATGGAGTACGAGTCTGCAGGTAAACATAATTAGTACATCAGCACACATTCGATTACTTCTTTCATGACTATTGATTACATGCACTTTACTATACTATAGAGTATGATTCCACTGCAATCTTAATCAGTACTCCTAATCATGAGTACAATTTACCCAAGTCTGCTAAAGAGTACCCCTGAAACTTTTGTAATTAATCAAAAACATCACAAATTTGATCTACTTGACCAACAAACGATTGCTCAAACCCTTTTGTTTATCCTTGAGCATTTCACGATTAATGAATATCAGACTCACAGAAATAAAAGCCAAATTCTCGGTTTATAAGGAACAGCAAACTTTTATGACCATCGTTTTTTCTTCGCAATGGCAAATATTAAAAAAATAAAACGAAACTGCCTATTAAAAAGCAAAACAAAAAGACGCACATTGGAAAATGAGAAGAAAAAAAACAATGACATTAATACAAATTGCGCAAAAAACAGCTGCACATTCGCAAACTGACTAACAGATTGCCGTAGTAACGCAATGCCGGCATCTGCTGGGAAGGGACCCTCGTTCTCATGAACAAAATTATACAAAATTGTTTTTTTTTGGTAGTAAAATAATAAGTGAAAAAGAACGCAGAAAGTCATTATCAGAGATAAATCAAGAGACGCAATTCTAGTTAAAAACCATTTGGTTTCTCTGCCTTCTATCAATTTGATGCAGAACAGAAAATGTAACTAATAATAGTAGTCACAAATGGAAAGAGGTAGACAACAGCGTCTCCAAAAATATAAGAAATGAAAAACTTAAAAAGCTCAGCTTAACTTAGATCAGCTTACCGTGGCACTGCAAGATGAGAAATATAGTAGTTTGGGGTAGACAGAGAGCAGAAAAAGTTGAAAGTAAAAAAAGGTGGAACAACGATGAAAGACAAAGACGACGGTGCTTTGCGACCAACATTCAAAAAAGTTGTCAATGAAACATGACTTTAGTTATGCTTCTCTAACTATATATCAAGGCCAACCAGATTACAGCAAAAAGTTTCATGCTGTATCCACGAGTCTCTGCACATCATTACACGTTTTCCCACTAAAACACGCATTTTGCGAAGAAATTAATCGACTCCTTACTACTTGTGCAACAAGTCCTTTGAACAATCGTCAAACGCTATTTTCTCGTCTTTGAGAGCATTTTTATAGTGGCCCAGTTAGATAAAGCACTATTTTCATCGTTGTGCTACAAAATAAACCAAATCATTCTGTTATGCACTCTGTGATATGCTTTTAAAATTGCTATTGGCATGCTGGATTTAGAATAGCAAATGATGTAAAAACGGGATTCTAGAAGAGAACGTAGTAATGATGTCAACGTAAGCTTTGGTGACATGCAACGGATAAATCGGCAATGTTTGCCTTAAGGCCGGGTCAGCTTAGTAGAAATTTTGCCGAATGCAATACACAAAGTAAATTTGGTTGCACACGCTAAAATTACATTGTGTATTCCATTTAGTAAAATATCGTACGAATGAGGATCCGGCCTTAAAATAAGCTACTCAATTTCCAAAAAAGGCGTTGAAGCATGCAAGATGTGGAAGAAGATATTCCAAAATCCCTTCTTTCGGTTTTCAGAAACTGCATCTATGTTACTACCTAATTTTCATTGCATTGAGTGATTTTGGTAGGATTCCAGACACTATAGAAGATCATCCGTTATTGGCATCTAACGCATTGCCATTTGATACGATTGTAGTGCCTGGAATCCTACCAGGATTTCGACAAAGGGTCACACATCAGATTTCAACGATGCAACAAGAAGAACCAAAAACATATGTAGACGTAAAGTGCAAGAGTACAAAGATGACAGATTTTCATGTCTTTAATCACAGATCAGGACTATTCACCACTCCAATTTACGTATTGAAATTTTAGTTATCCGTCCGTTTTCTGCAACTATAGACCTGCTAACGTGGCTACAAACAAAAAATGATGACACTCACCAGCAAAGCCGCCCAACTAATTTTAGACCTAACACGTTTGGCATTCCAACAGCGTGGTCCTGCAAGTGATCGGCCTTGTTATATACAAACGAGAATTCCTTATTAAGGGACGAGGGATGAACGAGATAGAAGGAGATTTCGGAGTCGAGGAAAAGGAACATTGGTGTTCTTTGGAAGGAAGCTACATGAAAAGGAACTCTATGAGTAGGATTACGCAGAAATGACGAAAGACGGGGAAAGCAATGGAAGCAAACGAGGAGAAGGAAATGACGACGACTGGCTAGATCTACAGCAATCCCGATGCTAAGTAACTCAAGAACTTGTCTCAATTGGTTGATAAGTTGAACGCAGTTCTGTCACACGTAACGCCCAATTGCTGCACATCAGACTATGACGGCGAGAAAATCACGTCGCGTAGCGCTTCGTCCAAAGGCGAGCGATGCGATCGTGCTCTTCTCGATTTTGAAGGTATTGGGTTGCTATACTCCCCACCAATGGATCAGCTAGTTTTAAAAGAAATATATTAATATATTGTTGAAGGAAAATTTCAGAAATCGATTCCACAGTCAATTTCGAGCCTTCAGTATTTCTTTCTGACATGGCCTCATCATTACTCCCTGCTCTAAAAGTATTGCATCAAGTAAAATCTTTCAGAGTCAAAGGCCTATTGAGTCCTACTTTTTGCATGTGATTAGCCTTCCAAACGAAAGTCCAAATTTATTAAATGATCAATTTAAGAGTGAAAATGGTCCTGGAAATGGGTCTAGCTCCCTTAGCAAATAGCAATTGTCTGCTGACTAGGGTACTAAATTGAGTTGAAGCATTTACCTCCCAATATGGAGTAAAAAAAATTTTGAGGCCACATTTAAAATTTCAATACTAAAAGTTCACACGTCATCAAGGTTTGCTAAACCGGAACATTTTGCTGAAAATACTCACCAGGATTGCAATCAGTCAGTAAACTACAAATGGACAGTAGCACCTTGGAAATGGTGAGTGCCGGAGACCAATTATCCTTTAGGATATCTAAACATATAACACCTTGACTGTTGATATTGCAGTGATATATTCTTGTGCGGAAAGTCACCTGTGAAGCAGAGGAATTTCAAAGATTAGACAAAGAACAATCGACATCCCGAAACCTGTTCAGATAAAGCTATCGGCCCACCTTTGGAGGCTTGAAGGGGTAGTCTGGGGAAAAGTGGATATCAAGAAAGAACACTCCTCCTTCGTAGACGGATCCTGGAGGTCCCAAGATTGTGGAAACCCATTCATAAAGGTTATCACCTTTTGGTCCAGCACTGTGAAATGGAATAATATCCAAGATTTTTAACAGTTCCACAACCTCGAAATCGGACAGATTCCAGACTGGTAGTGGAAAACAAGAAGGCAGAATTATTTAGACAAACCTGCAATTTGGAGGTGGATCCAACGTTATCTCTGCCAACTCTTTCTGAATTCTAAAATATAGAAAACAAAATTAATTGAGGAAATGTATCCCCCACTTCCCCAATTAGGACGACTCTTACACTCCATACCGTTTAGCACTTGTGCTCAAGGCTTTCGACATCTTTGGATTTAACTTAGTTTCTTTTGGTTCCTTCTCCCGTTCCTGAGACGCCAGTCCACTGCCGCCACTACCAGCAGTACCAGTACCAGCTCCGTTTCCGCTTCGTCCCCCACGTCCAGCACCAGTTCCTGAAGGTCCTGCTTGAGCACGGTCACCGGACATGTCCTGTAACCTAGCGCTGACTTCTGTCTTCGTGCAGAGATGAAAGTGGGTCGAGTGTAATGCGAGAAATGATCAAAATGACTACAAAAAAAGGGATAAATAAAAAAATGAAAACCACATCCAATTTCTTTTACACTCGTTTACAAATTTGATTTGAGCAATTACTTGTGCAGAAACAAGTTAGTGATTCTTTTTATAAATTGAAGAAAAATAAAAGTATTATTGAAATATTTAATCAGGTTTAAATGTACCGTACCAACCACAGTGCAGCTTAAACTATAAAGCCCTACTGGCTTATAGAAGTGATTTTTAGGTTTACTGCTAAAATTCACCAAGAATAAATGAGTCAGTCACCATCTATCGTTGGTGTCTTTTAATGGGGTCAACCACACGGTCAGTGGTCAACAAAGGTCATGCACCAAAACGACCTTAGCTTTGTACAAGTTCAGGAGGGAATGCCAACTGTGTTCGCTTAGTTCACCTGACCTTTATACAACGACACCTCATATACCCCAAGGACGATACGAAAATACAAAAAAATATTTATGAGAGGCTAATTAGCTTATTAGGAAATATTCGCATCAAAAAGTTTGGCTAAATTTAGATGCTTTCACCTTAATTAAAAGCCTACACATATCGACTGTATTAACTATGAAGAAAAGATACAGAACTCAAAAGTTAGAATTTCAGTATTCAATGCTATTCTGGAACCCGGTTGTTTATCCACCAGCACGCAAATTTGTATTTTATATTGCATCAAATATTGCAAACAACGCTGGCCTCATACAATTTCTTATTTATAATTTTTGCTAACAGCTGCAGCAGCTTTTCAATCAACAGTACCAAAAGCAATCCATTGATCAGTTTAGCATTCTAATAATGCATGGAAACTGAACTGCCAGTTGCTGCATATAAAGTGCAACAGATTGTTTTGAAGGTCCCTGTTTCAAATATGAAAGGGGGTCACTGAGCTTAAAATTAAATAAGCTCACCTTTATGAAGTTTGAAAGGACAGCTTTAGGAACATCTCTGGAGAGACTCCCGACGATATTTAGTTTCAATTTTTGAGAGTGGAGCATTTATGTCACACTCGCGGAATGTTGGACCATCCTGAATATAAAACATCCTGTGAGGGTTACAAATAGGAGGGTAATATTCCAACATAGAGCGAACCAGAGTGGCATTAACAGTTTCATTTACATTTTCCGCATATTCTCGAAATAGGCGTTTGCTCGCCACACCAACAATTTTCGTGAAATGGCAATTCCAAGAGAGATTTTTGTTAATAATTATAAACCCCCAGATACTTGACCGTATCAACGACAGCGAGTTGAATGCCATCCAGAAAGTACTTAGGTTGACAAGTTATTCAGTTTACGAGAGAAACGTTCTACTACGCATAGTCGCTAAAGAATGTTTCACAACAGATTCTAAATGTCACTTTGAACACATTGTGTTCACGTCCTGACACATTTGAAACCCTTGGCTAGGTTCCTGTAACACAAGTACAATAACTGCAACAATGTTTTAATAGTACATAGTCTTAATCGGATCCCTTCAGACATAGCTGAATCGGAGTATACTACAGTACAAACATGGACATCAAAGTGGCCTAGTTGCTCAGCCACTGCACATTTTGGATGTGGTCACGACATCCAAACATCCACCCTCGGATAGTTTAGTCAAACAATCAGGCCAACAAATACTGCCTGACGACACCGACATTTGTGCTGAAAATCAGCCGTGGTCTCACGTACCTCTTGCGGGAGAAGCAGGCCGATTTCCAGCTGAAACAGCACCACTTCTTGCGGTCCTTGTCCGACGAACGCACTTCCCCACTAAACCGAGCAAACACCCATTCAGCAGGTAACCCGGTTACCCATCGTCCTCTTTGCCCCGTCCCAGTTCACAGACTACTTGAATAGCACCACTGCAACCGCCCGAGTGTGTGTCAAATATTAGCATATGACCGCGACACCAGAATCGCAACAATGGTGTGTGCAGGTTGGCCGCGCATTTTTAGCCAACGATGCCCTCACAAAAAAAAAAAAAAAATGGTGTAACTTAGGACTCCCCCAATTGGAAAGTGCCAACGTGCATTATATACCACGCGACACGTCGGCCAAGGCCAAAAGAAGAACACGCAAGATTTCGCTAGAAATTTCTACACAATAAGGGAGTTGAAATGTAACAAACTTGTATTTAAAATGATCCTAAGATCAATACCTGTAATCAGACTTGGTAAAGTTGTACTCATGGATACGAGAATGGCAGATTGTAAAAGTATCGTTTAGGGATCTAAATTTATTTTATACACAGGTTTTATTACAAGCAGAACCAAATAAAATTAAAGACGTCAACAAAATGCCAATAATTAAAGGGAAAAAACCCAATGCATCCAATAACAATAAAAATTAGGATACTAGACTTTAGGATGAACCTCGTGTTAAGTTAGTAATTTTCGCTACTCTAATATATTTAATGTACTCAATTAGTTATTTAAAACTATTTCTATTTATACTCGACTATAGGTATACTCGTAATATCGAGTGCATCGTACTCAAAAGTTTTGATTACAGTTGCATTTAATCACTTTTGTACTCGTACCTATTGATTACATTTGGTACTTAAATTACATTTTGTAGTTATGCAGAGTAAACATTACTCGTTACTCAAATTCATTCAATGTACTCAATTACTGTCCAACACTGTCTGTAATGTTAAAATGGTACACAGACTTACAACCTGTAAAACCTAACTTTGTAGCGATCTTTAACCATATAATTTGCATTCCACAAGTTAGAATCAGCGTTCTAAAATGCTGTGATTTTTTAAAAAATATATTACATCAGAAATTGTTAGTTTGGTAACTACAAATAGGCGTGATAAAACAAAAATCCACCCTGATATATGGTTTACTTTTCTCAATTTGGGTATTTCATGCTCATTTCTCCATATTTGATAACAAGAAAGTCCGTGCTTACTTATTTTGACAAATTACGATGAAAATGTAAAGGTAATGAAAATATATAAATAATCGATATGGACTAGTTTATTCAAAAGAGAAAAAGTAGGAACTAAGATACTTAAACGTCTCACTAGTTTAAAGAGGTTTATAGTGCAACCTGTCATTAGTGTATCAATGTACATAATAAACAAATGCTGCCAAGACGCTAAGGGAAACAAACAATCCTGCGGCCAACTGCGTCGTGTGAAAATTATTTATCATCATAGCAAATAAACTGCCTAAATTAATAGCCCGTGGTATCATTGCCAATCTTCAGAATCGCATAATTATGTCCTGTAGGCTCTCAAAACCTGAACGTAATTCATAGTTTTCGCATGATCCAAACTAAAAAGCAGACTGAATTATTTATTATGTACGTTGATAGGCAAATGGCGGGTTAACACCAAATACCCCGGTTTAGTTAATGAAGTGTTAATGTATACATATATACACCTATAAAATTCTTCAAATTTATTTAAACGGAAGCTTTGATAACTTGCTAACAATATAACTCGGAAAACGCAACGATGGTATACTATATATATACACACACACCATAAAACACAGCATAGGGGCCATTCAAAAAGGACGCCCACTAAATTCACTCAAAAATGATAGCTCACCCACAACCCCCAGTCCACATGATGTCCATTTTAGTCCAGACTCCCCACCCAATCATAGCTCGAGGTCCTTCATTTATTTTAAAACTAGGGTTTCCAGAAAATTTGTTGGAACATGCAAAGGCCCATACCATAAATTTCCAAGCACACGCCTCACTACCAATTTCACGACATTTACCGTATTTTTCAAATTAACTGAAATTTCCTGATCTCGAAGGCAAATTCCAGCATAAAATTGGTGTTTAACACTAAGCTAGGCATAATTCCCAATTTTCCCGAAAGTTGAAAAATTCAAGTACATTCGGGACTGGGGACATATTTCTTCTGATGTCCATTTCCCCTTTCACTGACCTTTAAAGCTCAATTAAACACAAAAAACTGAAAAATACCATCATTAGTGAAAGTCCATAATAGCCCCGTTTGAGGACGTCCTTTTTGAATGCCCCTAATAACGGATTTCATGATTGCCAAATTGAGTTACAAGAAACAAGATTACAGGTTAGGTAACAAACCAAACTAAGTTCCTTCGACTTCTCAAAGTGAATTACGCCCGAGTTTAGCACAAAAACCCGAAAAACCGTGCCATCAAATTGCCAATTATCATTGAAAACTTACTCCTTAATAACACCGTTATTATTGAGTTTTGAAAATATACCTTCACATTGCGGCTTAATTGGGCTAATTAAAAAAAACATACTGAGTGGAGATAAACTAATGACGTGGGGGTCATCACCATGAATCAATGTAGGGCATCCATGTCAGCGTTTGTTCCAGGTAGAAGTAGGGAAGCACGAGTGACCTGTTGTTGGGATGCAATTAAAATGTGTGAAAACGAGCATGACACAGGCCTAACCAATGCTAGGGTGAATATTCTTGGTGCGTGACACAGGTCAAGCGATAAGCAAGCCGACCTATATGATTGTGTAGAATAAAGGCTTGACTTCCCCCATCTTATTTCAAAAACCTACAATTACACGTATCAATCACTTCGTAAACTAGTCTTAGGTTTATCTATTGTATTAAACCACACTTTATTTTGCAATCCATTTCTTATACACGCCAGGTCCTACCAACCAATGCGTCCATTAATTTCAATTGAATTCAACGCATGGGCCTAATTGACACTAACGTTGAAAATCATAGGTTGGTGAAAATGAGCATAAAAGTTAGTTTCTACGTGAGAAACTCTCGAGATGCTATATCTATAGCAGTTCACAATGTAGCACGTGCTACTGTTCGAGTTTTGATAGCAGAAGTACAGATGCTAAAGGTGAGCTTCCACGTGAGATTATCTCTCGCGAGTTACTCGTCATGAATCTCCTATTCCACAAAATTTCCAAAACTTAGCTTTTAACATTAAAAAAAAAAAAAACCCTATACATAAGCATCTCGAGAGCTGCTCACAAAATTCGAACATGGTTCGTATTCTGCGAGCTGCTATCAGTGTCAGCTCTCGGACAGCGGCACGCGCGTTTTTGCACGTGCTACATACATTGATAACTGATGTAGAGAGCATCTCGAGAGTTTCTCTCATGTGGAAACGCAACATTATGTTTATAGTTTTTTTTAATGTTTAAAGCTAAGTTTGACGAATTTTGTGGAATACGAGATGCATGACGAGTAACTGGCGAGAGTTAATCTCACGTGGAAATGCACCTTTAGAACAACAATATAAAAATACAGTGAAATGGGTACTTATAATTTATTTTACGATGCACTGTTATGCATTGCAAAATATGAATATCTGGTTAGAGGAAGTAATCGTGTAAATGTGCTTTCGATTTAAGAATCTGTTATTTTACAAGTTTTGTTAAACGATTCGAACTAAAACTTAAGTTCTAGGCTCAAATATCCTAACATCATTACAGGCTGGTCATAAATAACTATATATGCTATACTCCTTGGACACTGTATAATTAATTACAATCCCTGAAACGAGTCAGTTTGTCAAATACTGAAGAATGAATAATATTTTTTGAAAATGTTCTTCAAGAAACTTCAAGTGACATTAATCCTCAGAGCCTCAGAACAATAAGACATACTGGACATGTTTAATATTCGACTATAGAAATTATTGGCTATAGCATTGAAAATCCAATGACAAATATTATCAACTATGAATAGGTGATAAATCGATGTCCATTGCCACAGTGGCAGGTGAAACTTTTTAATCTTCACAGTTCATGCCCACACACAGTAATGTTGAATAAAGCTCCTGTGCTGCAATGGGTTATCAATAATACGTACACAAGTTTACTAAAGATATGTAATCTTAAGAGCAAAAATACCTGCTGGATATAGTTTTAGATAACAGATGTTTTGAATTAGTATGATTGGTTGGTTGGGTATGGTTTAGGGGCCCAAAGGCAACAAGGCTAAAAAATGGCCTGGGCCAATTTAAATCAGTACGAAACTTGCAAGAAATTGTTCAATAAATGAAGCTGAGCACGTAGAATACATAACAGGTAACACCGATTTTTGTCGATTTGGTAGGTCAACATATTCATAAGGTCCGTGAGCACCTTACAGAGTTTGTTTACAGCACCCATGTTTATGCAGGTAATTGAAACCTTAACTGGCAAAAAAATATAAACAGGTGGTTCAGACTTTTATAAACCCCAATTGCAATCCTATTTATTAGCCCAGTAATTTTAGTTTCAAGACTACAAGGTCCAAATAATTGCCATTCTCACAAGGACTCCAACATGAACCCGCCCTGTGACCCTGTAATGCAATTTCTTGCTGGTAATCTCCAACTGTTAACACCAATTTAATTAAAATAAACCATTATAAGCATGGAATGGCAGGTAGATAGGTTATAGGCCTTCTTAAAATCCCCAGTTTTCAAGTGCAGCTGATCAGAATAACTAAAGCAGGGATTTTGGCTTTCCACAGTTGTTTCCAGAAAAATTACATGATAGTTCCTCTAAAAATCGGTCTTTCATCTCTTCACTTTTAAAATAAATTACCAAAATGACACAAATCCAAAAATGAAGATCCCTAACTGCCAGGTGTGCAGACTCCCACAATGCATGCGCGCTTGCTATAAGGGATATTGCATATTTATAAATATATAATACGTAATTCACATAGCTCACAGTAGTAAAATTAAACAAACAAGCTCCATATCAAATTACAAAAAAAATGTGTATTTGCAGAAAGGTATAGTTGTTGCAATCGATGCGTCTTTGCAAGACCGTTTTCAGAAAAGGAATTCGTGACCATACTAGATTCCCATATCATTGTTCGGATCTTCCGCAGGCACCTGGCCTTGATATGGGTTTAACATCCCCTCTCGACCATTTTTAACGACTGCTCTAATCGGACGTGCAGCAACGGGCCGAGCGTTTAACAAGGCCAGAGGGTTGCATTTACCGTACAAATTCACCTCGGCTATTTTCAGCCCGGGATATCGTGTACACGTATAGATTATCAGCCCTGTTGGAAATCGATTCTAGTATCCCATTTCTAGGTCACCCTGTACGACGCTATACAGGGTGTCTCGAATCCACCCACCAATATGGTGCGATGAGGTGGGGTGGAAAAAATAAACTGCCGATACCAGCTTCTGAGAACCCGAGATTGCCCCATGACCATACCCAAATTATTTTCGGAAAAAAAAAACACTTAGGGGTAAACCTTTACAAAAGTGAAAAATCCACCCACCTTCGCTTCCTTAAGGAACGCCAACCTCACGCGAAAGTATGCCAAGCACGCCCGGCGTCCCCGCCGCTCTTTACGCGAACGAATCGTGGGGAAAATTCCCGAACCTTTGATCGTACGGAGACCACGTCGTTACCCTGGGTGGTAAAACCCGGCGAAATCGGTCCCGTTTCGGATGACGATTCGAAGCTTAAAACGCCGATTCAGCGTGCGAAAGCGAGCGGGGAAGTTAGGCCTAACGCCGCGCGACACATAAATGCGTACCCACACAAAGAAATCAGCTGTCTAAACGAGAGTCGGCGATTTATAGGGAAGATGAGGATTGGGAGCCTAACAAACGTTTCATTAAACTACAAAGGGGTTGACTTACGAAACAGGTCAGCTTGGACGAATCCGTAAAGTTTCAAAACAACGATTCCTCCGGATTTTTCTAAGCGCTTATTTCGAAGGAGAGCACGGGACTACACGACCCCTAGCACGTTCGGCTCGGCCACTGCGAGGAAGCGGTGGCAGGCAAACGACCCTCCAGCCACGGCTCTTCCATCTACTGTGCTCACTCCCTTCATCGTTCCAAACTCACCGACGATATTTATTGAAAATGACGCATTATAACCACGAATTTCGTGCATATTTACCCGAGCTTTGCTTCTTTTAAAATATATCAGGGTGAAAAAGATGAGTTTTTCCGGTTCTGTTTCTTCTTTTTGCCAAGCTTTCCTTTGCCTGGTGATGTCGGAGGGAGGGAGTAAGTCCGCACGTTGGAATCCTCCCAATAAGCTACAAATTGATTTAAAAGCTTATTTCTCGTATAGGTGTGTATATCCGTGAATCAGCTTCCATAAGTATTCTTATTGCGTTGACAAAAAATAAAATTCGTGGAATGTAGATTGATTTCCAAATGAAACTTGCGTAATGAACGAATCTGAATAAGCTTAATTCGCAGAAAGGTTGTAATAATTTACAAAAATGTATTTATGTTGTTTCTTTGACAATGTGAGAAAATCTATTTCCAGATATTTTTTACTTTAATTATTAATGAGGATGATAGTTGTAGCCGGAAACGATTATTTCAGCGGATGTAAATGTGCGCACGCGCATGAAACTGGTTTTTAGCGAATTTTAGTTTCTCTGAATTAGTGAAATTCAGTCCAGAACGCATGCGTACATTCATATCCGCCGAAATCAGCGTTTCCGGCTGGAGCTATCATAGATTATTTCAACTTCATGAATTTTTAACGGAACCTTTACAACCTATTTTACTTTCTCGCAGTAGGAGTTTGATGAATCACATCATTAAGTTTATGATTGTCAGGGTTTACAATTGCTCGATTAATAACAAATCAATTGCAATATACAGTATAGGACCTGCAAATAGCTGTAAAACTATTTTATCATCGATCACACTTACTTGTTGTTGAATTAAAATTACTTGTTGAAACAAGAATAAAATGTAACTGAGTCTGAAAAACTGGCCTTAACAACGAGAGGCTTCCATGATCCAGCTCTGGGTGCAGATATGGGTTAACCTAGATACATAAATAGAAAAATCAACAAATACAGCAATATTAATAACTGAAGTGAAGGCATTACATACAATAAAATATGGACAACAAAAATATAGTTGCTTCATGTAGAGGATAATTTATTAAGAAGAGGAAACGATACAGTTAATTGCACTTATTAGGCCCGATTGACACGTGTAGGTTTATTATTATTTAAGTGGCTATTTTTAATTGGGAATTTCCGATTCCTATACGCAGAGATATATTAGGCAGGCTATTGAATAATGCATGTTCTATATATTTGAACGTGGGGCTTTCAGAGACATTTGTATGGTATACCGAACGTGGTGGTTCTATTGGAGTTAAAGGGTTGGATATACACGCGGGCAAATGCTCTCTCTACATCTATTCACTTTCAGTATACATACTATACAGCTTATGAAATAGCCATATACATGTACATAAGGAACCTGTTTTAATTTAAAACAGTAAATCGAGGGAATAACTGAAAAAAAGGAAGAACTGGATGGATGACAGAAAACGTGCATTGGAGGTTGACTTCAAAATCTATTAAATTACAAATGTTGGTGCTTGGCTCATATTTCAATGTCTGGTCATCCGTCATCGTTAATTAATGCTGCAATAATTTTCCCAACAGTCAGTTGAACTTACCAGCAGTTTAATCGTGTTCTTTCCATCGCGATTAAACGAGATTAAACCAAAGGTAGCTACTATAGTTTCAATTAACAGACATGTGCAATATATTTTTAGGGGTCTGTTCCAGTACCCCTAATAGGTTCTTCACACGTGCGCACATTCACATCCATAGAAATCAGCATTTCCGGCTGGAGCTTCTAGCCTCTCATGTAGCGTGACAATGACTGCACTTTTTGAGGAATAATGTTTAGAAACACTTGTTGAATCTTTACTAAGTTGTAGATAAGGAAACAAACTATTTTTAAAATGGTGCAAAAACTCGATTTGACTTTTATCCATGCATGCAGGTTTTTGATAGATTGGTTCAGTTCAATTAATGTAAACAAATTTAAAATGACAAGGCCACCAGTTTAGATTAATTATCAGAACACTAATCAAGTACAGCACTCGTGTTATGTTTACCAGAAAGTTTGAAACTAACTCAAAAGATCACAATTTCGAACCACACATGATAAGCACAATACAGTAATGCAATGGAAGCTAATTCAACTAAAGCCAACAATAACAATAAAAAATAAAGTAAAAATCAATCGTGCAAAAAAGTATTTCAGCAAATTAATGGTTTTAATAAACTTATTAAAATTAAGGCTACAACTGCACAAATAGCAAACGAAACTGTTATGGCCATTCGAGAATCAAAGTGAATAAGTACAGGGAGAGCGTTCTTGCAAATATAATTTCAAATAGTTCCCCCAACTTTATCAAAACTGGTCAAGTTAGCCCAAATTGCACCATGCTTGGCTAAATATAAAGACGCTAAAACGATCTTTATTAAGCTGCTTATGTTCATTAGCTCAATAAAATGGGGTTAACTATATATGCTTTATCGCTTATTTAATAGAGCATGATGCAACTGAGCTAATTTAACAATGCCAAATTTCCATCGAGAAGCCCTTTCAATGTCATTAATATGTAACTTGTATACCACTTTGATTTCGACATTAAGCGTGCAATACATGCAAAGAATCAAACAACAAAAATAATATAAAAAATTGGTGCAAATAAAATAAACCATACAAAATAAAGCGTGTTTCAATAAAAAAAATGACAAGCAACACGTGTTTGTGGCAAAAGGGCATCATTTCACCACGTGAGCAAGCTGAACAATAACTGATAAATACATGCCATTATTTTTCATCAATTGCGCTGAGATTAGGAACATTGAATAAAATATTAATTCTCATTAGGTTCACAGCAGTCAGGTACCCTACATATTCATTAGCTTTAGCATAATAATGCAACTGTACATGCAAAAATACCAATCACATCATAGATTAGCTTTCACAAAAAAGCTGGGCCCGAGTTCGGGAAAAGTAAATTGCAAGTCTGTAATTACACAAACTGTTTATGCCACTGCTCATAACGGTATTCAATATATTTTTTTTTTTAAAAATTCGCAAACTTTGTTATGGCATATTAGCGGATTTCGTCAAAACAATATGTCTAAACAAAACTGGATAGCCATCAGAAATAACGTAAATAAATTTTGGTATACTTATTAACCCATACCCTGTTTCCTTCAACTCATATGTAACATTTACTTTTTTTAATGGGGAAATTAAAATATTAGGAGTACTCAAACAGACCCCACAATTTCGTACCTTTCTACAGTTTATCAGTTAATTGGGGCCATAGTACATATGCTGACCCCGTTTTTAAAATGACGCCTTCTAATTGGCTGGACCTACTGGAGTGGGGCTTGCAGAAGTGCTGGAGAAGTGCCCATCTCATAAAAGACTCAACTTGTGGACCTTTGCAGAGCTGCTTGAATCTAATGCGCATGTGCAGTATATATGGGCCAAATGCAGATAGCCCAACTTCCCAAGTGAAAAGCTCGTTTGAGTACCCCTAATATATGAAATAAAATTCAAGGCGTAATTCTGTACATAAGTTCCTTTGTAGAATCAGAAATGGTACAATTCAAAAACATGCATGCGTTATGAGAGGCTAAAGCAAAAAAAAAAAAATCAAATTTCCTCAACAACTCGTTCCATTACACTAATTTAGAAAACTACAACTCCTTGACACTGACTGGAAGAATATTTCTAAAAAAAGCTGGAAATATAGGAAAACAGCACTCCAAATGACTATGTAGAGGTCACAGTATCATCTGTATTAGTTAAATGCATACCTATCTTGACCTCGTTGCATTGTTATTCCAATAATGGACAGATTATTTAGTAATTTAAACTGTTAAAAATAACTAAGGCTCGTAGAGTAAAGCATAAAATAAATAGAATATTATCTGCATTATCAAGGGCCTATTTTGTACAAAATCACAGGCGAAAATGTATTAGGCAATGACTTTTTTCGTTGGCCATGACTTTAGATTTTTTTCTTCTTCAAATCATGTTAAACTTTGTGACTTGAATATTAAAGTTATCCAATCCAGATGATAACTAGCCAACTGCGCCAAATCTCAATTAAACTTAACCGTCGATCAAAGCGATAGTAACATATCTAAACGATACAGAAACCGAATTTTAATATTCAGTAGTTTTTAAATGAAAAATGAGACAAAAATAACAAACTTACTTTAGAAAGAAACATTCGTTACTTTTCTCACATTTATCTCTCAAAATATGTATCGTTTGCAATATTTTTATATCCCCTTAATCAAAGGTTTAACAGGAAAATGATGCTATTGTTGCACCCAAAGGTGTATTTTTTATGTATTCAGAAAATTTAAAAGTATTGATAATCAAACATGGAGAAGGGAGCAGAGGTCAATGGAATCATTTTAGACATTGAAAAAACTATGTAGCTAAGCACCAACAAGTATTTTTAAGGCAGACAGAGAACAGACATGGCTGCAAGGTGCATACCAAGTTTTTTAGTGAGGGATCTGTATCAATGACTTTTTAAGCACAATTACCATACATTTAATAGCAAAATAAAAACCCAAATTTAATAGATTTTAACGGAGAAATTCTACTTACATCCACAGGATGTTTACATTTTGGAAATACAAAAATGGGACAATTTAAGTTATTGAAACACTGTTTAAAGAAGTCGTATTTTGGGTTCTAAAACATGAAGATAAAGGGAGGATGGTAAGCTTCTTACCAAGCTATTGCTACTTATATTTCCTGAAAAATATTTTTTTCGTATCATAACTTCTCCAGGTTTACTAGCCTGCAAAACACCCTGTTGTGAGTCATTATAATGTTAAAGCGAGGGAAAACAAGTTGTATATTTAAAGTTATAATGAAGTTATCTTCATTAATATAACACAGTTGTGCAAATTTCAAAATCATAATTACATTAAAGGAAACAGACAATGAAAGGTCTCCTTAAAACTACATGCATTATTTTCAGATTTGGTAAAGCAATGCATATGTATGTATTGTAACACCTGGCTGCATATATACACATTATAAAATGATACTTTTTATAATAGCTGATTATCAATTAATCGACTAGGCAACATCAAAGCCATCAATGTCATCTTCAAATCCATTTTTGCCTTCAATGCGGTAGGGATTTTTAGGATTGTAAAACATCACAGTTTAAGCGTAAGAGATATGTCCACCACTCGAGAGCTACCGGACATCACTAAGAGGGCGACATCCCCACAATTCAGACTAAAAATTTATACCAAAGTATTGTAAAGTGGAAAATAAATTCGAACAAAAGTTTGTTTTACACAAGGACAGTATGTGGTGTTTAGCAAACGCTGACATTTGTATAGACATTCTGAGTATAGTAGAAGTCGTTGACTGTTGGATAGCATACTGCTCTTGTGTAAAGTGAAAATTTCAAAACAAAAATTAGAGATGTAAACTCCTACAATTTTCAAAACCACAACCAACTTGCTTCGTAGATGATTTCAATTCAATTTAACTCAGTAAACTACAGTCAGCAAATAAATGCCATATGGTAAGGGTGTCGTATACCCAATCATTTCAGGAGAATGCTCCTACGTCAGTAGCAACTTGGACATCATTGTTAAATTGAATTTTTACTAAATGTGTACTTAGCAAAACCAATTAGCAGATGGGTTACTTCTACATTACAACTGGATCGCAGCAAGTACACATCATGGTTTATCATCTCTCAGGCCTTCCCAAAAAGACATGTTGGTGTGTTCCCTCCTTTTGAGAATCCAACTCTAAAATGATTTTGAAACTTTCTTGATTTTAGACACAACTAATCTAACGCATCTTACATCTAATTTGAAAAAAAGCAAGTACTCATCAAGCATACACAAATTATACAAAACATTAATATACGAGAAAGGAATCGACAATTGTCCAGATGCCAATTTACAATATTGGAAAGACTATGAAAATTCGTACCCTGAAATGTACTGATGTTTTTATATGCCCTTACCCCATCAGTTCCTTAGCATCAACATACTAAAATTTTCACAAGGGCTAATTGTTTGGTGCAAAAGAAAGAATGGTTCCCTGCCAACCTGGAGAATTGTTAAGATTCCTCACTACATCAATTAAAATTTAGGCCTGTAGAATATGTATTACACACGTTTACAAGTTGTTATAAAGACGGTCTGAAAATAGGATTCATAACATCCTTAGAAGCTTTTGTGTAAAATATTTCCAAAAATGAACAAGGAAATCAGAATGCAACTTAACTTTAGTAACTTCCAGAAACTTCATGATTAAATATATTTTTCCAAGAAATCAAAAAACTGGGGCAATAAATCGTGTACAGTTAAAGCTATTGAAAAATAAAAAGTCGCTTTTATTTTAACCAGCTCTTTTCAGTATAATCCGTGTTTAAACTTTATCGGCTCGCTGAAAATATTCGAAGACAGATTCTTAGACATTATTTGAAAATATTTTCTCACAAATCTTTTAATATCAGACAGCTTTAATATTCCATTCTAAACCACATGTACCCGTCAACGAATTACCAAACACACAACAATCTTACACTTTCTTCCTAACAGATTAAAAAGAGGAAATCATATCATTCAAACAAAATGAAAACGAGGGACAAGTGCCGCTACTAATAACGAACATACAATACATGCACTCACGTACAAATGGACTTGAATAAGAAATGCACTTTACCATTTAATGAAACAAAAACAACTGCGAAAATGCAGCCAAAAGTTCAGCATCATGGAGTCATTTTACTGTATAAGAATAATATACGCAATACAAAGCATGTTTCGGTTCCTTTTTTTAAATTCTTCTTGTCAAATTCAGTAAAAATCATCACAAAGTCAATGAATCACAAATTGTCTTTCATTTAAGATGCCAGAACGAGAAGAGATTCAATGAGCCCTTCGTCGCTATCCTATCATCAGCAATGGGAGTCTGTATGCGGGACAAGGTAGGGCAATGCCGAAGACAGAAAAAGTTATTCAGGAGTCAGTTACCTGCTTTTAGAGCAGAGTTGTCATTTTTCTTCTTCACCTTTCTGGTAGTGCAAAGAGCGACTATGCATTCGATAAGCGTAAAACTGAAATCGGCACTATCACCTTGCTATATACAACGGCGTAACTTCTCTGTCTCAATACAATGAGGAGTGGCAGCAATGCATAATAATGCTGGATATCTAAGGATTTGTGCAAAATTAAAGTATAAAAAAATCAAAAAGAAAATCCATCTCTCAATATATAATATCGCGCATCGTCGTATCGCATCACAGTAGATAGGAGTCAGTTTATAAATGGAAGTCCCCTCCATGGGACTCCAGGGAAGATTTCTTAAGTGCTCGAAGGGTTCGGGGGCCAAGACAACTTTCCGAGAGTTTCCTGCGTTGCGTTGGCTTTCAGGATAGAATTTTCGTACTCCAACTGGTTGATCTTATCCAATAATTCTGTAATCTTCTCCTTCAGCACATCCACTTCTTCCCGGACAGCAAACATCAAATGACTTTTGACCAGATCCTAAAAACAAAGTAAATAAACGAGCAGATTGTCAATAAAAGTGCAGATAAAAATAATAAGTAATAATCAGTCAATCCAAACCAACTAATCATTTGGTTACAACAAGCAAGCATATTTGGTAATTCAATAGTGGTTAAACATCGTCAAACTAATGATAAATCCAAGATAATTTACAAAGGGTAATATTATACACTTACCATAGCTTGCTCAATTTTGTTGTCAATGGCCACGGTACTGGTGCCAGATGCACTAAAAAAACGAAAGAAAAAGAAATGTTAATCATCACAAAAATACTTTGGCAACCCTAAATAAGCCACACTCAAACATCTCAATATTCCAAATCTTAAGTACCACATAGTTGAGCTATACTTGTAAAACACTAAATAATGTAAAATAAAATAAAATTAAAGAAATGGATGCCTCCTAAAGCATTAGGTTAAACTAAGACACAGACACATGACAAACATGGTCAAACTTTTAAAAAAGTTACTTGGTTAAATGTAACAAAATTCCGTCAGTCAGATAATTTAGTTAGTCATTCAACGCCGTTAATTGTGAAATCATTTTCAAGGTTCATTTTGCACGATACCCCATCGCCCTCCAAATGAAGTACGAATTCAATCTTTGTATTTTGTGTGAACATTTGCAGTACGAACAACTTTTAATCGTACAAGAAGGCTCGGGTCAAAGGTAAAATGGCCAACAGTTTGTTATAATAAAACTTCTCGGCAAGAAACCAAAAGAAGGAACTACTTGGATTTCGCCGCGTAGATAGACGTCTCGAGAAAAAAAACTAGATTATACAAAACATAAATGCAACAAATACATACTTTCAAAAGCTATATATATGGTTTCGATGTTATTCTGACTACTTACATTTTTACAAGCGATTTCCTGGATAATTGCAATATTGCATACTTGGTTCGCGAGTCAACATTGTGTGGATGGGGATGGACTGCCCTTGGATAAAGGGCCATTTTGGATAATTTCAGGGTTATGTACAGGAGTATTACACGCTTGCTGGGTTGTCGGTGGGCTAATCAAGTGTTTGGGGAGTGTCGGATTATGTACCCGTTTGATGGCAAACGGAACATGTTCTCGCTGGATGGGCGCAGGATTAGGCACTTGCTTCATGGGTCCAGGATTAGGCACTGGCTTCATGGGTCCAGGATTATGCATTTGCTGCATGGGTCCAGGATTAGGCATTTGCTGCATTGGTCCAAGATTAAGCACTTGCTGCATGTGTCCAAGATAAGGCACTTGCTGCATGGGTCCAAGATTAGGCACTTGAGAAATTGGTCCAGGATTATTCACTTGCTGCCTGGGTCCAAGATTAGGCACTTGCTGCATGGGTCCAAGATTAGGCACTTGAGGAATGAGTCCAGGATTATTCACTTGTTGCATGGGTCCAAGATTATGCATCTGCTGGAATGAAGGCGGACATTGCACTTGCTGGATGTTCGCAGAGCTACACGACTGCTGCATAAGTGTAGCATTGCAAACCTGCTGGGAAGACGCCAGGTGAAGTTTTTTCTCGATACAGGATACGAGGTTAAGCATGTGCCTGATGTATGCAGGATTAAGCTGGTAATTCATGGAATCACGGTTAAATTGCTCCTGGACTGGTGAAGGGTTCTGTTCCTGTTGGATGTGCATAGGAGGATTGTGGACTTGATGCAGGAGCGGAGGACTGGGGACTTGATGCAGGAGCGGGGGACTGGGGACTTGATGCAGGAGCGGGGGACTGGGGACTTGATGGATGAGCGGGGGACTGGGGACTTGATGCAGGAGCGGAGGACTGGGGACTTGATGCAGGAGCGGGGGACTGCTGACTTGATGGAGGAGAGGGGGACTGGGGATTTTAGGCAGGGGTGGAGGACAGTGGATTTGATGCAGGGGTGTAGGACAGTGGATTTGATGCAGGGTTGGATGACTGGGGACTTGATGCATGGGTGGAGGACTGGAGACTTGGTACAATGGTGGACTGGGGACTTGATGCATGGGTGGAGGACTGTGGACTTGGTACAATGGTGGACTGGGGACTTGATGCAGGGGTGGACTGGGGGCTTGATGCAGTAGTGGAGGCGAGTGGGCTTGCTGGATGGGAGCCAGGTTAAGTTGGCGCTCAATAAATGTCACAAGGTCTAACATATGCCGGATAGATGAAGGGTTAAGTTGGTAATGCACATGGTTTTGTGCATAGTTCTGCTCCTGAAGATTGGATGTAAGCCTAGGCTGAGGCTGGATGGACGCCATGGCCAGTTGGCGCTCGATGGATGATACAAGAGCTAGCATTTCCTGGATGTATGCAGAACTGAGCTGGTACTGCATCGGCATCGGGTTGATTGGATTCTGCATTGGTGCCAGACAGTGTGCCTGTTGGATGCGCGTTAGGTTAATCTGGCGTTCAATTATTGATACAAGTTGCAGCATGTGCTGGATGGCTGCAGGATTAATCTCACAAGGCATGGGCGCATAATTCAGTTGATTCTGGTAGGATGCCGAGTGCTGGTCCCGACGAATGGGCGCCATATTAAGTTGGCGTTCGATGGATGAGACAAAGGCAAGCATGTCATGGATAAATGCAGGATTCAGCTGGCATTGAACGGGTGCAAAGTTACAATCCGGCCGGATGGGTGATGGATTTTGCACTTGTTGAACTTGGAATTCCTGGACAGGAACAAAATGTTGTAATTGTTCATTGGGTGATGGATTCCGTGGTTGCTGGAAACGTTGAGGATTTTGTCCTTGCTGGATTTGCAAAGAGTTGTACATCGGCTGGAAGGGCACAGAGTTGCACATCGGCTGGATGGGCGCAGAGTTGTACATCGGCTGGATGGGCAAGTGCATTTGCCGGGATACTTCAGGTCTTGGCATTTTCTCCATTTTCGGTTATTGTCCAGGAAAATTTGAATATCCGCAAAGATGAATCCGGTGATTTTTGCTCTCCAAAAGCAAATGTAATCCAATTCGCGAGATCACAATTTTATAGCGAATTCACATTAAACTTATTTCACTTATCGAATGATAACTATAAGAACTAACTGATTGACACGTGTAAATAAATCCAGAGCTGTAGATCGAGCGTGTGCTAAGGCTAGCAGTAACGTTTCCGAAATGAGAAAGACTTTGGACACTCAACCATGTGGTCAACTCATCAACCAATTAAAATGAGTCTAAGAGTAGGTCATACTAGACAAATGGTAGATAATTGCAAAGGTCCCTTGTAATCCCTTAAGTCCCAAAGGTATAGAGGACACCAAATAGTTTGACTCATATGGCCAAGAATAAGTGTGAGAAACCAATGTGACCCAGAAAAATCTGCATACTAAATCTGAAACAATAGAACTGTCCCCTATAGTTTTGTCATGCGTGCAGTGGGGCCTTTTGAAATTAGAGGCTAGAGGAAAGGATTAAGTTTAAGGAATTTTAAGGGGAAACCTTGACAACCTGGAAACCTAATCGAAGGTGGTTCAAACTGGCGAATTTTAAGAAATAATTATAATCGACATCAAACACGTTCTCTGTATTAAATCAAAGAATTAACAGAAGGGTCCTAATATTTTCAAAATAGTCCTGAACACAATTAAAAATTTAATTCCAGAAAAATAAAATCGTACAAGATCTGTAATAGGCCCCTGAACCACAAAACTGTCCAAAATGTGATGTATACGATTATGAAAAATATGTAAAAGTAACCTGAATATAGGGATAGTTTTTCTGGCTGCTTTTGTTCGATTTCTTTTTCTTTTACATTAACGTAAAATAAATTCCGTAAATCAATTTTATTCCAAACAACTATATTATATACATTGCGAAACGTTTATTGAAAGTAAAAAAATACATATTGCAGTTTTCTGCAATTATACAACAAATTTCGGTGCCATTATATCGGCGAAAAAATTACTTCATCGTGACTCATCCCTTTTCCCATGATAGGGTCCCCAAATTAGGCCATCGAGGGAAACGTTAAGGGCAGCAAGGCTGACCAAGAAGATAATACGATAAGTATGCTTTTCTAATTTAAGACAATTTCTACATGTGTATAAACAGATAACGCTGTATAAAACAACCTTAAATGCACAACAAAGAGGAAATGTAGTGAAAGTCCAAGTGAAAGATTTTTGAATATTGACTTTCTCATTACTGGAAAATTCCGAGGAATGCAAACTTGTAAAAATGACTTTTTGCATGCCTTTGGAAAATTATTGTAGACATACTGAAATATTAATTGGAGTTGGCAAACAACCGTCAAATTCGGTTTGTACAATTTTCTTAAGCTTGTAAATCCCTCAAGGTAGGCATGTGTCCCTCCTGGGAGAAATAAGCCGCTTTCTATAGTGTTATAAAAACGGTTACTGACTTCAAAGACAAAGCACGTTACCAAAATGTGAGCCAAAATATAATAGTTATTTAGTTTGTATTAATAAAAAGACATATCCTTCGTCATAAACTATCAGTGGCTTATTAGAATTCGCAAGAATTTGAAATTATAAGACATTCAAAAGAATTCTACCCGAATTTCCTGATTGCTATGGGCGGATATCGTGAATACTAATTAAGCCACCTCAACTCCTCAAGAAGGTCAATCCATGCTTAACTGGTTGATGGACTACCTTTTCCTGACATGGGTAGCCACGTGGTCTTGGTCGCCCATAGGGGCCATTAAAAAAAGTCCCCGAAATTCCTATAAATAATAGCAGGGTATTCAGAAAAATTTTTGGCCCATCCTATAAATTTCCAAGCATCCGTGTCGTTACCAATTCCACGACATTTTTCTGATAAACTAAAATTTCCTGACCTCGAAGGGAAATTTTAGAAAAAAAATTGGGAGTTTATCACAAAGTTAGGAATAAGTTCAGACTTTCCTGAGGTTTTATAAATTCAAGTACATTTGGGACTGGGGACACATTTCTTCTGGTGTCCATTTCCCGCGCTGTATCAAATAGCAGCGCTTTCCCCCAGTGGGGAATAAACATTAATGCAAAAAAAAGAGCTTTTAAAATTGCACATGCCAGCAGACCCACCCCCTTGAAGACGTCCTTTTTGAATGGCCCCTTCTCATAATTTTAGAACCTATCTTTACTTAGTAATGCCAGGGAAAAAAGAAATATATTATTAATTGAAAATAGATCCAAATAGGATCATACAACCACATTCTCTTCCCTACATCGAAAAAAACCCATTATATTTCTGACATATACCTGGACATGTATGGCCCATTGGCCCTATATAATTTTTCAACCAGATTGTACATAAGAAAATGGCTGCCTATTCGAGCACGTATTCAATTATTTTTGCATGTCTTTGGAACATTATTGTAAACATAATTAAATATTAATTGAAGTGGCAAACAACTGTTTTAAGGATGTTTCCAAGCGTGCATCAGTCTAATTTAGTGAAACCATGGCGTCGTTACCGGCCATTTTATGGCTAAAGTTCTTTGCAGAAACGAAAAATACCATATTTCACAGCTCTTGCAATGCACAAGTTAACAACGGAGGCTTTATTATACATTTTCTTAAAAAGATTCTAACTTTAAGATAACAGGGTTGTAGAAATCCAAGAGGCTACAGGTTTATCTCAATTGCCAAGATATTATACTTTAAAGATTTTAAGTCAAAAGCAAATGTTGGGTAAACATTTTCATCGTTGGTATCTAAATTACAAAGCAGAAGTTTTGTTTTTTTGCAGCCCTAACTTTTAACACTTCTTGCTATTAAATGGCACGCAGACAGATGCAGACCTGTGCCAGAATCCACAAATAGCATCAGCTTTTCGGTAAAATTATGGTTAAGCAACGTCAATTTCAGATTTTTTCCCAAAATACCCACCAGATGATGCACACTATGCTATTCTTTCGCAAGACATTTCAAGTTCAAGCATTCCCACAACGTCTTCTGCAGACAAGTTGGTACCAATGTTGCTATGGCACTTTCCCCGACCCCAGCAACAAAACGATGTTCTTTAGTTCGGTTATACATATATAGTTGACTTGTTCAATTAGGTCTTCGTACGGAATAGGACTTACAAAAAAGAGCTACGACATACTGCAGTAGAAGAACGGCAATGTACTCTATACATGCACACGTTTCATAAATATAGAACTCAAAAGTGCTACTCCCCAACTATGGTTATAATATGCAGTAAAAATCGATTCAATGTTCGTACATTGTAGGTTCACAACAAATTTGGCTGCATCTCAAATTCTTTAGGCTGAACATACAAAAAAACGTATAGGAATTTGAAATAGCCCGACTTTCTGCTGAGGCTGCAATTTAGGGACTAATATGGAAAGGTGCATTTAACTTCCAAATCCTTCTTAGAAATTCACAATAGATGATAATAAAAAAGCATGATGAGCACAAGTTCCATCATTCCTTCTGTGGCGGAAATTTCCAAAAACCGATTTAACACTCCTATTTTCTTTTAGTAATACAAGGAAAGATATCATACTTAGAAGTACATGGTCATAATGTCATTCTGAGCAATTAGTACTACTTCTGCCCCAAGTGTAGAACGCCTAGTCCTCACCAACGAAAACACGGTTTTTTGAAACATGTTGCCGATAAAAGTTTGTGTCTCAATGTTTCCGCAGACTAGCCTTTTTTTACACGGGAACAAAGGAAACAAATGTTTTCACTTTACGGCGCTTGTATACCAAGGATGGACACCACGTAGTGCCGTTAGGCCCCACTTTTCGCCGTAGGGCCCAATGTCCAGGTCTGCCCCTTTTGGCTTTATAGGAGTGTTATCATTTCAAAACTTTTGCTCAACTTTTCTTGCTTTCTTTGGTATTTATACCTCTGCTTTTGGAAGCATGTTTTCGTTGGTGTGGACCCGGCTTTAGAATCCAAAGAGCTAAGCCAAACATGAACACTTCTAAAATCTGTGCACATCATTAACAACGCTAGTTTGACTTTTTTGGTCATAATAAACGAAATGAGATGATATAAAACAACACTATCATTAAACTATCTTTCAAAAGTCTCACAGATAAGAATGCTTAAATAAACTATGGCGTGTGACAACATTAGTCACTCAGCTCTTGCATATGCTGCCAATAATCGCAAATGGTGGTGTCAGGTACAGGTACCCAACTTTTATTTAGGAACTAAATTTAAATAAAAAACGAATTTTTTTTGTCATCCCAGCTTGTGAAATGCCAGCACGACTGTTTTGTTGACGGCAATAAATGTTGCATTAAACAGTCAGGACTATAGATCTGCTCCCACGTAAATTTCCAGAGCAAAATGTACCAAAAATCAATACATTTCCTGAAACACGCATTAGGTGATCTAAATGTAAATATTACAGACTGGTTTGCCAGATCAGCAAAACAAGCTAATGCCAGCCAAGCTTCGGGAGCATTCTTGAAAGAGTCACAGAGGCACACCAAGAAAGGAATCGATAAAATTGCGTATACCGTATCCGTAACATTCCTGTAATTCAGTATATGAAAGCCGTAATGAATGCTTTTAAAGAACGGGACTGAAATAATCGAAGACTCCAAAGAGCCGGTTATCGCAAGATTTAGACACGCTATTATGCCAATAATTTCCACACACAAAGTACACATAGATTCCGTTGACTTTGGTCACTTAAAACCATAATAAGCGCATGCTAATAGGCTTCTGGACCATTAATCAGTTGGCACACTGACGCCAAAATCAATAGTTTGGGTCGAAAACACGAACATTTCCCAGTAAAACGAACAGATGTGACGCACGCAGACTTCAGAGCCTCACTAAGTTGGGCACTTAACGGACATAGTCACAATTGATCCATCCCATCTATTTTTTAAAGTTGCAATGGATAATTAAAGATGATATTAATCAATACAGTGTGGTCAGTTAATGAAGTTGTTAAACCAGAGTACCTCAAGATTTATCTTTTTTTAAATTTAGTGAGCATAAATATTCGATGTACAAATTGCAATACAGAACAGTCATAAACCAAATAAAACCATATAATGCATTTGGTTTATAACCGAATTTAAAGGTGTTTGAAATTATGATGGGTGGTGCAACTGTCAAGATAATGCAAACTAATTACCTTGCAATGGATAATTAAAGATAATATTAATCAATACAGTGTGATCAGTTAATGAAGTTGTTAAACCAGAGTACCTCAAGATTTATCTTTTTAAATTTAGTGAGCATAAATATTCGAAGTACAAATTGCAATACAAAACAGTCATAAACCAAATAAAACCATATAATGCACTTGGTTTATAACCGAATTTAAAGGTGTATGAAATTATGATGGGTGGTGCCAACTGTCAAGATAATGCAAACAAATTACCGTACCAAAGATGGTGCCCAAAAACGGAGGTTTGTTAATATCGACGTCCCAAACCGCAAACATAATCCTCTCATCAGAGGCCTTAAAAACTGACCCTGATTAAAACAGCGGTCCAATACCTCACCTCAAATGATCACACAACAACAAACAAGGCCTAAAATAACATGACTGCGTGGTACTTTGGTGGGAATGTTTGTAGTAATTGGCGACAACTGGTCAAGCCCTTCAAAAACTATTCTCACCTGATGAAATTTCGGATGAAATAGTAAATAGCCATGAGGCAATTATCAGAGCTCAGATCCCATTTGAGAGGCGTCGAGGTTACAGCAAAAGTGGCTGCTGCAAAGCAAGTCATCGAAGAGGCAGTGGCTGTCATTTCATATATGACATGTAGTGATAACCGTAGTTAAAACAACAATCCACCGTAGAAAGAAGAGTAAGGCAAGCCAGTCACGGAACTGTTACCAGAAGTCAGTGGATAACGGCTTAAATCCCACCTTAATCGGTGTATTTTCGTATTTCCAAGGAACGTTTGGCAGAAAAAAAAATACACCGAAAACCAAAAACAAAACAAAAAAGAAAAAAACAAAACGTTGACTTCAGCTCTACCAGCCTCGAGCAGCCATCAGCGGAGTAGTGCGGCACACGTGCCCGTCCTATCGACCGTCAAAAGCGCTGTACTCTTGTCTGCAGTAAGCACGGCAGTGTAATGGATCGACTGTTGGCAACGGTTTGCAAGAACTGCGACGATGTACTTGCAAGCACAACGGGATGCGCAGGCGCAAGGGGTTGCCCACCCTTGCAGCCAACCTATCCCGTTTTCCGCAGAATTTTTCCCTGACTGGTGATGTTGCACAGCAACCGTCCAAATACGATATATCGGGGTCAGCTACACAACGTTACAGTAAGCGCGCACATCGTCGCATTTGCGGGGGGGAGCTGCTTGTCGACCAGGTTTTCAAGACAAATTTGCTCAAATCCAGCACATTTCTGGCTAGACACACCTAAAATATCCAGGGATTGGATGGATGTAAAGACCTCCAGAAGGAAAGGTTGTTGAAAAGAGAGGCTTAAGGTGAATCACAACACTATCACTTTCAATGGGTGACATTTTAAAACCTGCTCACGGCCAAACAAAAAGAGATTAAATAAAAATAAAAATTGTTTAAAATAGCTTGATAAATCAGCAAGCGTATGATGATGTC
>JAQGBW010001161.1:0-28824 GCA_034698625.1 Julus scanicus
AGATGCTGATGCATGTTAATTTAAGCTATTTGTCAACATTTGAGTTGGCAAATGATGTTTTAGGTGTTAAGAGTGTATATTAGCCCACGAACTTGTTCTCTGAAACTGAATGATAAGAATAGCCAGTACTTCATTGAAGCTGTATTTCTTTGTTGAGCACCAAGCCTCTGTCTTAAACTTTGATAGTCTTTTCAAGGCTGGCTAACAGTAAAATATTTACGAGTTTAAGCTAAACTAAGGATTCTTGTTCACTGATTCAGAAAAAGGCTGTAAAAAGACGGTATTAAAGAGGTACAGTTGCGGTTTCCAACATCTTTGTAGCATGGATCTAGTTAACCGCAATAATTACCGTCGCTTTCTTATTGCTCATACTGTTGTTTCGTCCAAATTTCATTGTTAAGAATACAACTTTTTTATTGTTGGGATCCGCATCGTGTGCACTCACCTATGCATTTGTAAATCTACATTAGCTTTTGTTTGTGCAACTTAGTTCTTCTTAGATATACACTTGCTTATGCGACTTTAATTTATAAGCGTTTCTTGGAAATTTAACTAAAATACGAAAGCAATGTAAGCTATTCAAAGAAAAATTAAATTACTTACGCTATACCTTTATGCACAACATGCTCATCTTTTAAGCTCGTTTGAATTAATAACAATAATTGGATTTTCTGTTATAATGGTTATACCATTAAAGTTTTCCAACCTTTGGGAAAAAAATCTCTCCACTTTTAAAGTTTGATTTATTTATAGTAATATCTGTTTTTCTAAATGTTCAATGAGCCCAACGTAAAAGGTCGAAAACCAATGTGTTGATTGAATTTCAAATGGCCATTAAAGGAAATAAAAAAAGATTTCTTGGAAAATTGTTGCTTTAATCTGTGCCATTGCCTATTTCAACTAGTTCGTGAAACATTAATTGTTGAACTGCTGGCTTTTTTATTAGTTTATTTGTATATTCAACAAAAATAAACTATCCGTTACGGTTTATCGAACTCGCGTGTAAATACTTTGAACTTTTCTCGAACTTGCTTGTTTAGATATCTGTTAGAAAGTAGTAAATGTCAGCACCCACATTGACCAACCTAAATTATATGAAACATTTCAGGAAATGAAGAGATTTTCAACTATCGCCATGCTTCTTCATGGTGGTTATATTGCGAATTTCAAAAAGTTGCCAGAAAATATATGACCGGAATTCATTGGGCGTGGTGTACATCCCCTGGGAGTCTTTTCTTTTGCTTAATTTCCCATAAGTTTACAAAACTATCGAATGTTTTTTTTTTGTGCCTGAAATTTCTGTATGAAACTTTTCCCTTCAATATTTCTTGACTTAAGTGATTCAAGCTGATCCTGAACAAGCCTCTAAACGTAGGAATAGGACTTATTAGAACTTTAATTAATTCACAAATAAGCATATTTAAAAAAAGTATTAATGCCTATTCTTGAAACGCCTTTAAGCAATTACGAGTAATTTATAAAGACATTTGTGGTAAATAATGTTGTCTAGCAAAAATCGAATTGGAACAATCAATTGCTTAAACAAGCATAACTTTGAATTAGTGCGAACAAAGTCAGGCTGGCGCCAAATTTATTATTTATTTCGTTTTCAACTTCATTTAAGTTTATTTTATATCCATAAATTGTATTAAATCCGCGAACAAAATTATATCCGCTTAAAGCGTGTTATTTTCCTGTGGCTCTTCATGAAATTTTGAATTAAGCCCATTTTTCGTCTTAATTGGTAAATTCGAAGCTCTACATTAGATTAATTATGTATGTGTATTATGTTATAGATTTTGCATTTATCATTCAGAGACAGTTCCGAAGTCAGTATTTCAAAAGTTTCTAATTAAACGAAAACCCTGATCTTTTATTCTACTTGTAATGTTATTGTAATCTTTACATTTGGCAAACCAAAGTGTTTAGTCATTAAAAAGTTGCAAATCTAAATCAACTCCTATTAGGGGAACAATTTATCATCGTAATTAGACAGTAATACTTTCATAAAATGAAAAGAATTAATGTATAGCGAGTGTGAATAACAGTGCTTTTGAATGGTATTTTATATTAAATGTACTAGAAATCAACGTCTATAGAGTCTAGACCCCAAATCGTTGTTAGTATTTTTGGAAATCTAGCGTTGTCGTTTATCAGACGTATTTATGATGCTGCAAAACTGATAAAAAAGCTTTGCATTAAAAATGTCTTGTCAACCCAAGATTCTAAGCAGTCTATATTCATGCTGCATGAATTTGTCATGTATACATGGATTACACATAGAATATAGTCTACGTAATTTGACATAGAAATTGCAAATTCTAAAATTTATTATGTTATATGTTTGTATGCCACTCTCGTATACATGAAAATCCATAAGTACTACAAATGTATTATGTCCTCAAGTCTGTAAACGTTTTCAACTTTTCTATTGTATATAGACACCCTATTCCTTCTAAGCTTTGGCCATGGTACTTTTTGAAATGTACGTAATTTCCATTGGTTGTTACGCTTGGACAATTCCAGAAACATAAACAAGGCAAACGTTGGTGGGAATTTTCGTTTTTATACATATCTTTGCACCATTTTCGAAAAAAACACTAGGATTTATGCATTTACTTTGTGGTTGTCAATAATAAACTGCAGGTGTCAGACTGAATCTGTAATTCAAGCAGCTGCGAAACCGCAATAGCTATTTTTTTTAACCAATATTTTCAGTGACTTGGTATTTTTTCTTAGAAACGAAAGATAAATGCTTGAGACATGCAACGATTTTCATTTTTAGTTTTTTTTCTATTTATTTAAACCATATGTGCTTTAGCAAAAAAAAAGTATTCAAAAAGTATCCTTTTTATGAATAGTTGAGGTGTGTTATCTAATGCATAGTACACGCTATATTAAATACGAAACTGAAATAGTTTATGTAGACCTAGTTGTCGAAACGTGGTTTTGTGAACATATTTCCATAAACAGGTTTGCCCGAATGTAGTTGTCCACACAGGAACTGTTTGCTGGTCAAGGTTTGTTCCTCGCACTTCATTGCAGACGACGCTTATACTAGGGTGAATACAGAAAACGATATTCGCCTTGTAGTGCGTGTAATGCGTTAATAAAGACCTTGGTAGGAGCGCCTTGACCATGAAACATCATTTCCTTTGAATTCCTTTGATCTACACCGCCTCTTGACTGATCACCGCAATGTTTCAAATTTTTGTTAAACACCGGTTTATGGTCTGAAAATTTCCGTTAATCGGAAAAATACCTTATGAAAAGCAACAACAATTGCTCTTTCAAAAACTATATTGGTCGTGGAATGGATACTTGAAAATTCATAGTATGAACCATGAAATCCTCGAATTGTTTCTAACAATTTTACTGGACATCATGAGATTAAAGTTTGGAAATTTGTCTTACATTGGCATGAATGGGAAACAATGAAGATGGATGAATGCGTGATGGATGAAATAATTATACTTTTTTGATAAAAAAAACATCTTGGGGACGAGCTGCCACCCATCGCTATGCAGCTTTTTTGTGAATTTGCTGATTTGTAGTTTGGGTTCTAGCATTCTTGCATCATTCACTGATAAGATGTTCTGTTTCTCGTTGGAGGCAACTGGTTCAGAACACCCAATATGTGTTCTTCGATCGGTCGCAGGTTTATTTTTCTGACATTTATTAAGTGAGGGCGCAACTGTTGATAAACATGAGGGCCATGACTTTGCGACTCGGGGCAGCGATTCCTTTTGCGATTAGGCCTACAGTGCAAGTTGGATCAAGTTGTAATATACAACGAGGTCAGATAATATTATTGGCTTATCCACCCTGCATCGAATATATACGCCCGACGCATTGCATAATTAATTGTTTGCAAATTATAATTTGTTTCGCTTTTCAGGACATTGACTAGCCGCCGCTTAGCAGATTACAGCTGGCGCATGGTTGCATGACTTTCAATTGTAAACTTTAGAGGTTGGTTTATTTGAGAACTCTCTAAGCTCTGTTACTTTCCATTTAAAAAGTACACCACATTGAAAATTTAATGCTTGAAATTCAGTTTAGAACCTCGTTATTTGATTGTTTGAATATAATTTACTGGAGTATTAGTAACAATTTTGTTAGCAAACGGACGTGGGTATAATTATATCCTTGTTCTGGTTCAGTTTCCCCTGGTGGCTTGTCATGTCCGACATGAATTTACCCTTTGAATACAGAAGCTGGTATTGCTAAAAGCATTAAAAAACGTGTAATTTCCATATACCATTAGGCGGAAATGCCATGGTAAAGTCTCGTACACCACAAGGGGGTGCTGAATCCAACTTTTACATTTGTGTCCATACTGCTTTACATCTCTCGACCTGTGACAATCTCTAAGTTAAAAATAAGAGGGATGAGTTTGTGAGAACTTGTACACAAAGGATAATTACTGCCTTGGGGGGTCTGATACTTTTTTTTACATTGCATTACAAAGCTAACAGCATTGGTAAAAAATAAAAAAAAAGTAATAATGAGGTTGGGGATTCTATCCAAACGGTTGGGGGTGGAAAAACGGACTTATGGGGGAGGGTAGCCTAGCCTAATGAGAAAAAAAATAAAAACCCTCGTTTGTTCCAGCTAGAAAGAGCAGGTGGTTTGTGTCTTGGAGACAAAGTAGCAGATATGGCTTGTTGCAACTAGAACCCAGTGGGGGAAAATGATGCGACGGGGTCAAAACCTTTTTCCCCTGACCTTTATTTTTGTAACGACGTCAGCATTAACTTCAATATTCAGAAAAATATCAGCTGCTATTTGCGTACTTGTCTGAGAGGACTGGTCAGTGGGGAGAGTAGGATTGATGGTCAGGTGATCTTTGGATAAGGGCGGGTAACGTGTTGTAACGAGGATGTCATTTATATGTAAAACTTTGAAGTTGTATTTTATCTCATTATTCCACGCCATTAGGGTCTGGAAAGCGTTGTTCTAATTGTTTTATCAAGGGTTTGAAACCCATCGAAGTGCCCCTCGAGGCCTGAATCTCCCTCCGTTTTTTTGTCATCCCCTTAAGGTGATTCATCAACACGTTTTTTGTGTCATTGAACATGGATGGCCATGGCTGAAGTATTAATTCACACTTTCGACTATTTGAAATGAGAATGTAGCAACTTTACACCATGGTTTCAGTTGCGATTCACTGAAGCATCAATTGAAGCTGCAGATACATGTGTGAGAATCGCGTTGAATTTAGAATGCCATTTTTTTATAGTGCACACAGTGTGAGTTCGGAAGCACAATCCCTAAAGCTCAGTGGCTTTTTCAAGAAACTTTAAAAGATGCATCAGAAATCCTTTTGAATTACGGAATTCTGGGTCATCAGGTTTCATCGAATTAACCAAAAGAACGGCAAGAGAATTTTCCGGATTGGAATGGGGAGAAAGTGAACAAGATGCGATAAGAAGCCTCTCCTGATGTTCTTTCCTGGGAGGCTGAAAATCAATGGCATACGCTACAGCATCCTTGGCTTAGCAATAGCTTAATTTGAGCCTACTGTCCCATCATTGGCACTTCCATAACACTTAAGAAGTCCCTTGTTATCATCTGCGTTGTTGTTGTTTTCCATTTGGTCTGCAGTTTGTTTTTTTTTTTTTGTTTTTTTGTGGAATACGTGAACTGTTTATGTAACTGCATCCTGGTTATGAAACATAATGCAGATGTGACAGAGTTATTTCTAAATTGTTGGGGTTGATTTCTCAACTGACCTATTTAGTCGAACTGCTGGGCCTCTGCATGCCCTTTTCCCCTCGGTATTCGAGTGCTGACAAAGCTTTATCACAAACAAAGAAACAAAGAAAATATGGCGAAGAATTCAGAGGGCCAATGCGCCAAATCGATTTGTTTTCCGCTCATTAATTTAAGGCTTTGACACTCACAAAAGTGTGAACTTTATCTGTACTGTTTATTTTTGCTTCAAAGCATCTATGGCTCGGTGAACAATTTTGTTTAAATTCATTTTTTTTTTAAAATAGAACACGTGATTGTTTAATGTTTTACTTCTGTTCACCCTGTTCTCCTTGTTAATATCACGATGAACTGATGATTTTGAAATGTTTGTTATCTTTTAGGATAATACAGCATGTAAAAAATGCGTAGTACAAACCAGAGCAAACACGAAACAGAAACAGGGTTTCTGCAAACCAGTTTGTCGAAACGTTTTTTCATGAAAATGTTTCGATAAAGCAGGTTTGTCCAAATATAGTGTCCACGTCAAAAAAGGATTTCGAAACGAAGGAAATGTTTGCTGTTCATGTCGCTCCTACCTATGACTGTATACTATGGCCAACATTTCTCGTCTGCTCTAGAAAGCACGTGGGTCAATGCCCTTCGACATGATATGACGGTGGGAGCGCCATGAGCAGCAACCAGTTTTTCGTTTGATAATGGACTACCTCTTGAAGCCGCTCACATATTAAACTCACTTTTCGAACTCACTTTTCTCCACTCTTATGTGTGCTGTATGTTTGCCAAAAAAATGTAGCAGACGATATTGTGCGTTCAGCGCACAATTAGTGCGCATGCGCGTACCCAAAACTCATGTGCTAGCAGCCGATTTTACATAAAGTGAGTCTAGTGTGTGAGGGGCTTCAGCAAACATTTCGGTGTTCGCTTTTTTTGGCCAAATGTTTGCTGAAACCTTTGAACAAAAAACTTTAGCACAAACGTTTATCGTAAACATGTTTACGAAACCCTGTTTCTGTTTTTTTTTTTTTGCTTTCTGGTCTGTACTTGGCATATTACAGTGTTGTATCCTGTGTATATGTATTACGTAGGTTTTCTGTTGTAACTGACCAACATCTGCATTTCCATTGACTTTGAAAGTGAACTTTTTGCAATGCCTAATTATCAAACTGTAACGCAATGTTATCCCATAAACGACTTCATATATCAAGCTCATTATCATATCCTGCATAGCGCGAATACGGTTTCGCTTCAATTAAATATAAAAGTTGATAGCAGACAATTGAATGCTTAAAAATGTTGTCAACGAAACGGAGCAACATCTCCTAAGGGGGAAACCGGTGCGCATTTCCGATAATTTGATAGAAAGTTTTTAATATATCTGTTGCAGATGCGTTCGCGTTTTATTATTATGGGTTCCATGACACGTTTCGTATTTAGCAACCGCCGCACTTTCGTTTTATTAAAAATATACCCGCTTTACGAGCATAAAAATAATTAGGTGATTTGCATATCACCGCGCTTTAAATTGCCGGTATTGCTTTCCTCTTGTTTGTGAAACGCACCATGCAGGCTTGCGGTTGCATCACTGGCATGCATGCCTTTTCCAGTGTCACCGTGCAAATGTTTTGTTGATAGTAATGTACCAGAGCAAAGAATGTTAACTGTGCTTTTTCTTTTCTCTTTGGCAGAAAAATGTATCCGAGGAACTGCGGCAGATCTCCCTTTTGGATAAATCCGAGCAGATGCCTAAACTGCTATTTCTGGAGCTGGGCCATTGTCCTATTGACAGTTTCTCTGCAGACGAGGGTCACGCTAGGAAACAAGTGTAAGTGGCTCCATCTATCGCGCGATCGGGGAAAAAGCGCAGCAAGTCTAGAAGCGCCGTTACTATTTTTTTCTTTCTTTTCTATCCGCGTTTACATAGGGAGGGAACGAAGCTTCTCATTAAAAAGTTATGGTATTTTATTACGGCAATTGGCTATTAATTATAAATGGCGCCTGCGAATAAATGGATTAGGCTGCCGACGAGCTTTCAACGAAATCCTATCATCCCTGTTAATCCAATTTCATTTAATAAAGTGCGCCTAGTTTTGGCCTAATCAAGTTGCCTATTATAGCAAAAATTTAGCTAACTGGGTTGCACACTCAGTCGAATTGCGGAACCCGTAAAGCGAATGCGTTTCACGCAATGTGCCAAAGTATATGAAAATTGTGATTATTGTGGCGTTAAGTTAGGATGTTATAGTTATTTGGTATGAGCGTTAAAACACGTTGGCATTAGCTTTATCAGGTTCTAAATTAGTAAGTTGTTCCATATAAAGACACAGCTTTATATGCGGTACAATAAAATCAAAAACAGCCCCAATAAAAGTACTACCACCACCCTTAAAATATCTTTAATTCCGAATAATTGTAGAAATTCTTCAGTAAATATGAAATGTGAACGAGATGTTAATAGTTTCCTGGCTAGTTATTCATGTTTCAGCAAGGTGTATCCCCTAGTAACACGTCGGGATTGTCCAAGCTGTGTCAGTGACACAGCCATGTAAGCTGACTCACAGTCGTTAGCCGTTTCACTTCCGTTATGCGCCGCTGCTGAATCTACCCCTAAATATGGAAAACAATGATCTAGTACAATGTAAAAATGGACTACATTAGTTAGTAGCATCAGATATAATGTAAGCTAGACATACTGAATACCCATTTTACACACATTCATGTAAAATATTTTGAATTCTTCATAAAATATGCATTCTCATCATTTTATGCCCTGTCTTCACCCTTCCTCACCAGCATGTAACACCTGTCATGTAATTTTTTGAAACGACTTTACATGGAAGCCAGCAATGGGAAAATATCAGTTAATCCTTTACTATATTGAAAGAATTTAAAAAATGACAAGGAATTTTACAATAAAATCGTTGTGTAGCAAGATATTTATAAGGCTGGTCGGTAATCCTGATAATGTTGTACAATAGTCTGCAGTAGATTCCGTTTAATAAGGTACACATTGACACTTGAATACTATCATGCTTAAATTTGCATAGTAACATTATTCATTTTCATCATAATATTCCACGTAATTGTCGATTTCTTAAGATTCTTAATAGTTCCTAGCTATTTGCGCATCGGAAATAGTTTCATTTTCAACTATTGGTGCAGTCTCGTGTCTCTATTAAACACCATATTGTCCCAAATAGGCAAATAAACTTCTTTTATTTTCTCGATTGCGTTTGGTTCTTTAAGCTCTATACTCCAAATGAACTGAATACACTGTATTCTAACTCTGCATCACGTATTTCATTGCAATTTGTTAAAGAAAATCAACTTCTGTGTTGTTTTATTCTGGCCAAATCAGTGCAATCAAGAGGATTTATTCTATTCATTGTATATTTTCAGTGCCTCAAAAATTCCTTCTTGAACCAAGCGATGTGAAAGTGATCAAAGGCACGAATTCGGAAGTGTTTCTGCCCTGTGTGGTCCAAAATAAAGCCGGTCAACTGCAGTGGACAAGGACAGGGTTTGGACTGGGTACCGATCGGGACCTGGCCCAGTTTCCACGTTATAAAATGGTCGGATCCGATGAAACTGGTATGTTATTCAGCAACCTTTCGTTATATGCAAAAAAAAAAAAAAAAAAAGTATGTTCATTTGTTTCATTTCTTTGTTCGTTCATCTTGTAGGAAATTATTCGCTTCACATTTCCCCCGTGGAATTAGAAGACGATGGTAACTACGTTTGCCAGATGATGGCAGCCGAAGGGGTGGAACCTGCCAGATCCCGTAGTGCCAGTATAACGGTTTTAGGTAAGGAATTGATTATGAAGTCTTCACAAGTCCCTTTGATTTAACATTGAGATTGTGTTGTGAAAGCCGTCTCATGTCTTATGCAATGCTTCTATATTGGAAATTTAAAATTTATGAAAAGTCTTAAGCGCACGTCTGCAAAATACAGCAGTTGCTGTACAAATTTTTGTTAACGAATATTGACGTTGTACTGTTTAACTTCTGGTCTGATGCTTGTTCACTTCATCCTTCGCTTTTGCTTTTTATGGATGACCCACTTAATGTTCGAGAGACTCCGAGGTGTGAAATATGAACACTTTCGGAATGGTTTGACATTAAAAGGGATTATATCGCGTTTTTACTACCTTTTCAGTACCTCCTCAACCGCCCGTCATTGTGCAAGGAAGCCATCTGCCAACAACGGCCGGAATGCAATTAAGTCTGGAGTGTGAATCCATGAATGGCAAACCAGCTGCTGAGGTAAATGCCAAATAGTTTTATTTAGTTAATTGGCAAGTTTTTGCTGAGTTTTTAAACTTCAACCAATGCGAGGTTTACCATTGCTGAAATCGATCCAAAAATCCATTCAACTTTCCAACTTTAAATTGGTAAATACAAACCGTGGAAGCGTTTGCGAGGAAGAAGTCAAGCACTTCGGATTTATTTCTATCTCTTAGAATCCTTCGCCATTTGTCTTCTATTTAATCCTCGGAAAGGTTTCAGTTTATTAAATTTTGTAGCGTCGCCAGATTCTCCATTTTCTACTTTCTTCAATTGCAGTATTGATCTTTGTGTTTTTTTTTTTCTGTGTGAGACATTGCTTTTTCTCGAAACAGTCCTCACGTACTTCCCCACAGGTGTATGTATGCTGTTTCTTGTGGTCATGCTGCGGGGTTCAGATCACGTGGAACAGCTGTTGTTAACTTGGAAATTTCTCAAATGATGAGAAAAAACTTAGCCTTACGTTCAGTTTTCGAAATGGAATCACATGGTTTTCATAAAGCAGCAAATGACCCGTGTATTAATATTGTGGAAATAGAAAATGGAAGTTAACTTAAGGGCTAAACAAAGCAATGGGCCGTAAATGCGCTCTAATGCTAAGGTTAGCAATATGTTTATGCTGCGATTTTCTGTCATGTGTAACAGGAGATAGAATGCGGGAAGAATCTGTGTTAATAAATAGTAATTGAAGTATTCGGTTTGGCCAAATTAAATATAAAGTAGTATTAGCTCGGATAACATTTTTTTGAGTATTCATTTTAGTAAATTTACTGATCTTACATTGGCCTGCTTCCGAGAAATTCTTGAAAAATAACAATAAGGAAATATTCATTTTCTCCAGGTCGTTGATATCCCTAACTTTAGTTTTCATGTTTTTTGTGCACATTTGCATTGGTTTGGTTGAATTTTAATATTGTGCTGAGACTTTGTGGACGCTCGACTTATGTAAGTTTAAAATTGTATCCTTGTGCACATGCAAATTAAGTTTAACAAAAACTAGGCAGGATTGCGGAATCTGTTTTACCAGTAGCTTTATCAGGACAAGCATGACCTTAGCTGGTTTTTAAAACTCTAACGTGCCATTTCAGGGCGGGTTGTACAGCCTTTGGGGGAGCCAAAGACACCTGTGGCCCACCTTGTAAATGCCAACAGCACATTGTTGTTTTTACTTTTTGACTACTAAAGGATCGGCATTTTTTAGTAATCTGACACTAATAACAGCGTTGCGCTTGTTTTATACAAATTGGTGGTCAAGTATATATTTTTTTCTCTACGATATGATTTGCCTCGCATATTATTTCCTTATTTTTTCCCATTACTAAATGACCTTAGCCGCTGTTGATGTCTAAATTGTCTCTCTAAATGTGCGCCATAAACATGCATTTTATGCATGAAGCCAATGTTGAAAAAAAATATTTTCACCACCTCTTCATTTTTTTTTTTTGCGAAGTGAAAGCTGAAATATGCATTTATTTCAAAGTAATGGCAGCAATTTTGCCACAGAAGTACCAAGAGTTGAGTATAGTTTCTTGTATTCCCAAAGTGGTAAAAAAACGAAAGTCAACGTGCTGTCCTCTTTCTAGCCAAAGCACGTAACTCATCCTGAACATACTAGAAGGCTAACGTGATATTTATATAATTTGTGATTTCTCGAGCCCCTGTTGATTGTGAACAACAGACAGTTGTTTAAAAGTATTCAAGTTGGCCAAGTATTGCTATAGATGCAGTTCACCAGAGGTGGCAGAGGAAGTTCACGTATAAACAAATAGGGTTGTGATTGTAGGCTTAAATAATTTCGCCTGCAAAACAGATGTTGGCTTCGTCTGAAAATCACATATTCAGACAGAGAAATATTTGGGGTTTCAAGAAATAAATAAAAACTTGCTTCCTCATAGCAATATTCCGTTAAACATTTGGCTTATATGTAATATTTTGCCATATTTTAAGGATAAGCAATTCATTATCAAGTGATTTCAACTAACTTTTCTCAAGTCCTTTGCTTCAAACAAAAAAAATAATAAAAACACAATTTTGATCATTAACGTATATTGACCTCCAAGTTTGCATTAAAAAAACTGGTCGTTGTCATGAATGCTTGTAGTTGCTCTGCGATTACAAGAAGTTTCTTCACAGTAGCATATATCATATGTTATTGTAATTACACTGTCGGTTCTGATAGCAATCATTTAGAGAACGGGTTTTTTCTATGGGTAAGATTATATATTGGCTTGAATAACGTTGACTAGACTTAGTTATCTGTAAATACCATATAAACAACCAGACAATTTTCGTAGTTTTTAACTGAAATCATTTCCAAATGCTTTGGAATGATATAAAGGAATTAAAGAACAAATTGTACATAGATAAATGACTCTTTTGATAAATTTAAGTTATTTTTACGAAGTACTTCACATTCACAATATATTGTTTTTGTTTTGTTGGTTCGGCTAGTTTTTTCTAACCATGTATATTGTGTCTTATTACCTCGAGTTATGTAAATGCAGGTTATTAATCAAATGTCAAGTTCTAATTAAACCCTGTGTTTTCCGAAAATTCAGCATTCGTATCCGCAGCCATTACTCATTCCATGCAAAATACCATCTGTTCAAATTGCCAACACAACCTCAAATAGCATCACGTACATGTGATCCTGAAAACGGAACATCATGAATTATTTTGCTTTCTTGTCAAAAATGTAAATTCGTGTCAGTGTTGCTGACTGCCTTTGACACGCCACAAATTGCGAATTCGCAGGCAATTAGTTTTATGTAGGATAATATTCTCTGGCTATTCTATATAAATTATATATTTTACTTGAATTTTTGAGCATTAGAAAACATCATCACATAAATGTTAATGAAATCAGAGTTGATGTGTCATCATCACCAAAACGAAGCTGACCAACCTTGAAACGATGTAATTAGAATTTTAGATTAATTGAAATTTACAAATTTGCCATCTATTTTTTTTTTTTGGTAATGCCAATATGTTGTATGGAAATATAATTACAAGAATTCTGAATGCTTATGATAACAATACAATTGTAGCAAAAGATCATGTTGAAAATATTATTTTCAGGACCCTTACGCCACTAAGGGGCGCTGAACCACAATTAGGCGAATTCTACTTTTATACTAGATTTACTATAGATTATCCACATGTTAATATACTGAAAAACTCTGGAAATCTTTTTGGAGAATTTTATTTTAGAAACATCTTATGCAAGTGTTGTTGACTTGATCTAACTTTATCTATTTTTGAGCAAGTTTCATTTTTCTTCATAGTTTCACTGTTCTTACAACTATAGTTTAATGTGCTCAAAAACAATGATGAATTTTGTATGGGGAAAAGTCATGCAAGTTATCGTATTATTTCATCTTCAATATACGAGATTCTCTCTCCACCCCAATCGTCTACCACATGTTGCTTCTGTTATCATTTATTTTGGCATTTCTTTTTCCATTGTGCCCTAGGCAGCAATTTTAATTATCAAAATTTTTTCCCCTATCTTTAATGTTACATAAACCAATGAGTGGTGGGGTTTCCTTTGCTCTCTTTCTATTTATTACAGTTTGTGGTAGCAGTAGAAAGCTTCGCAGTAGGAATGGAAACTGCAGGGTTCACATGATAGATGGGGTTGCGTGCCCCTTACAAAACTAGAAAAAAATGCATTTGCGTGAGCGCCATTCTTCTAACAAATATAGAAAATAAAGGGTCTTATCATTTATTTCAATATTGTAATAAAATTTACCCCAAACGCACCTTGTGGCCTACGTTGTGAAGTGTCCTGAAATCCAGAGATTATGCATAATTTGGTCATGCACCCTCTTGGCAATTATAGCGTGACTTTTCTTTGCGATAGGTAAACACCGTTAGTGGGTTGACCATGCCTTGTTTTGTCCAAATTATGTAGTAACAACGCAACACCCCATGTTTGCAACATTGTGATCTGCAAACATGGATGAACGCATAATCCTGTTTAATGACACTTATGCACGCGTTGGTTTATGGCTTGCGAAGGATTTTAAATTAATATTCATGCTTTTTTTGTTTTCATTTCGTTAGTCATAACTATCTAGTTATCCAAAATAGCGCATTTTGGTGCATTTTGACGAGGACTCGTGTTTTATTGGTGCGAATGACAGATTGATTTATAAATGCGTTGTCCTGAAAACATTACTTCTGGGGTGGAGTAGCTTTCTGACTCATAAAAATTACCATTCAAGAAATCGATGAGATTCACGCTAAATAAGTGAAATGCTAAAAAAAAGAGTACATAGAAGGGCAGGTTTTCTCTGGAAATGAAAAACCTATGAATTTGCTGATTACTTTCATGGAATCGTGACTTGCACTAATGAGCCATCAATAAGAACCCTGTTTTAGGTGATGTTCCATGTTTTCTCCTCTGTCTGTGATACCGTTTTTTATCTTGTATTTCCTTGTTGTGCTGCAATCTTGTCTTCTGTTCTATTTTCACAAGAATTTCGGAATTCATCTTTGATGAATTGATTATTAGAGGATTCAGGTTTTCTGATTTGTAAATGCATTTTTTGAGAGTTGTCCCTCTTCACATGATTTACATTTGAGTCACCATTATCATTCGCTTGTTTTAGAAAATCGAATTAGTGCTGGCATTGATAGGGAATGGAGAATCGTTGTTGATCATCGGCTAAATGTGCATGAAATTTCACGTGTTAGCGGTCACTTGACAGTGTCATTTAACAAAATATTTACGCACTGCATCTTAATTGCACTTCACGGAAGTGTTCATGAATTTGCATTTACCACACTTGGTTTGAAAGTAAGCGCATAATGAGCCTTAATGATGTTCTACCAATGGGTCAACAGTGATGACTGCTCAAGAGTAATGACATTTAGCCTATATAAACATGCGGCGTTTGTTTTCTTTTCTAGTTGGAATGGTTGAATGCCAAGGGTTCCGTAATAACCTCCGGAGTGACATACAAGCCGGAAGTTAGTTATTCCAACAGCAAATTGTATAATGCTAAGGCCATCCTGGCGTTATCACCATCGCGAGAACATGATGGACAGAATTTGACATGCCGGGCAAAAAGCGAAGCTTTGCCTAAGCCGCTGTTGGCCACCATTACCCTGAAAGTGAAATGTAAGTAGCGATTGAAATCAATACTTAATCTTGGTATTTTAGAATGAAATTGCCATTTAAGCTTGTGATTCTGTTAAATTATGAAATGTGGTGAAATCCGTTGGGTTTGAATTATGTAGATTATTTTTCTTTTCATTTTCAAATGAACAAGGGATTATTTTAAGTAGCTACACTGTTGAATTTCATGTTGATTCCTGTGCAATATGTTAGTCAGTGACGGACTTGCCCAATGGCAAGTGGGCCCCTGATGAAGTGTTCCCTTAAAATTCTCTTAAAATTTGAAATTTGTAAAAAAACCATTCAATTTTAACAATCTGTATTTACATTTCGTATGTATTCAATCATTTTGTACATATGTACAACATGCTGTACACATTTCCTCTGGGCTTTTGTCCTATGGGCAAGCAAATAGGGCCTACATTTTTTTTTGCAAAACTTTTAATTGTACTTTTTTCCAGTTACGTAAGTTTTTTTTTTTTTTAAATATTTAATTTATTTCTTGTTAAAAATTAAATGATAGCTTTATAGTTGTGGGTGGGGGTCCCCATTGACTCTTGGCAACCAATGTTGTTAGATCAGTCCGCTAGTGATATCAATTGTATGTATATATATATACAAGTCAAAGTTAGCATTTTGAGTCAGTGAATGGTTTAGGTTGAATTCTATTCTTGGACCTTAAGTAAGCCAGTAAACAAATGTCATATGGAAAGGGTCAGGAGATTTCATACTACATCAGTGGCGTCTTGGATATCACTGTTAAATTGAACATTTAATAATTCTGAACTTTAATTAGGAAGGTTATTTTTAATAACATGTTAGTTTGGATAAAACTTAACCAATTTGGTTAGCTCTTTGATAACACATTAGTGCTTTGGAAATGTGATAAGCTGAAAAACGTAACTTCTGAATAGCAGTTGCCAATTACTGATGATATCCTTGCAAACTTTGATCATAGATCCACCGGAAGTTACTCTGACGCTGAATAATCCAAAAATAATGGAGTACGACTCGGTAACTTTCACTTGCACTGCCAAAGCCAATCCGGACGACATAATTTACACGTGGTACAGGTAAGGGAATTGTAGAAGTTAAAGTGTTCTACGGGTGCATTTTTAATGATGCGGCCCTTTCATGGCGGTAATCGAATTTGCGTTTGCTTTTAGGAATAACGTCGTGATTCCGGGTAACCATAGCACCACGATGACATTGTCACGCGTGACGCGCACCTTTCATAATAGTGCCATTAGTTGCGAAGTACGGAATTCGGTCGGAAAGAGTAAAGCCAGCACTACCCTCAACATTTTGTGTAAGTACTGGTGGCGCACAATAAGCCAACTGTTTCTAATTGCATTGAAATTGTAATCAGAGCGAGTTTGAAGTCGACTGAAATGCATTTCCTCTTTCTAGTCGGTCCGAGATTTAAAATTCCGCCTACGCCACTGCCCGCCGACGAGAATACTGATGTGACCCTCACCTGCCATGTCGAGGGCAATCCGACCCCCGACATCGTTTGGACATTTGAAAAAAGCGATTGGGTCCTGGCTACAGAAGCCCGATTGACTATCGTGGGGGTAAACGCCGCCAAAGCCGGCCGTTACCAGTGCCGGGCAACGGTACCAGGGTTTCCAGAAATCCATGATTACTACACGGTGCAGTTGAAAGGTAAGACCACTTTAGAAGTATTCCCAGAGTTCAAAAGCCAGTGTGAGATTACAATGTGGACTTCAGTTTTTCAACATGGCATGTGCATTGCCAGCGAATGCGATTTCGAAGCGATGAATGATGCGCTTTTTCCATTAAAATCAACTTTAAACTTGCAATTGAATTTCTAAGGTATTAAGGACAGCTTTGTTGTTTGTTCAGCTACACAATGCTAATGCAATTCCGTAAAAAAATCGATATCATGCTAGTACTGTACAATCATATTACGACTGATTGAAATGCGTTTAAAATGCATGACTTGTGAGCCGAAATCCTACAGAGTTACTTGGAAGTTGAACTGAAACATTTTTATTTCATGTAGCAATTTAATAAGCCTATATATTGAGGGGAAAAGGTTCAGCCTTCTAGACCCCCCCGCTATTTTTCTCGAAACTGTCCAAAATATGGAATTCGGTTATTAGGAATTGATTAAACATACTAGAAATGAGGTCTAGATTCTCAAATTTTTATTAGACTGTTCTTAAAAATGCAAATATTTACTAAGAAAGCACCATTATAAAAACTACTTACAAAGTTTAAGTTTTTTTAAGAGTATCTTTTAAGTGACTGTATAGTACCGAGTTGAATTGAATTGAAAGATACTTGAAACTCACGACTTCTCATTCTTATTACCCATGGGTCAGCAAATGGCAGTGACCATCGCTTAATCTGTTTATGATAAATATAATTCCTTCAGTAAATTTGTTTTTGTAATGTTCAAATTACACTTTCCCAATCTGAATGCTGTAACCATCAGATCCGCAGTGCATTCTGGATAAGGGGATCATTGGATGTTAAAAACCAGCTGCTTGTTAGGACCAAATCTCACCAATATAGTGTCATTACTCGGAATATATTGGACATTTAAGAAGGCAGTGTGCATGGAAAAATCATTTCTCAGATCTTGTAATGCACGCGGTACACAAAATCCATTCTCAAAAGCTTAGCAAAAGCTTCTCCTCCGTGGCCATCCTCTCTCGTGGTATTCAGAAAGTGCCGCCATTTAGAAATAAGTCCTTTATAGAAAAATGCGACGCTGTTATGGAGATTATTGCCAGTTTTAAAAGCAGTTATAAAACCTTTGTCTTGTCGCTGAGCGAAGCAGTTGCGCGAAGCATTTCACCGCTTCGCCTAATCTATCGCAAATTTGCCAATAAGAATGGGAGTATAGTCTTCCTTATTGCAAGCAATTCCCTTTCACTTTGTACTTAAAAAGTAACTTTAACTTCCTCCATCTGAGAACAAACAAGGCCTGATGCATTCAGAAGCTCAGGCCTTCTTGGAGTGCATGCTGCCTGCAATACTTGTTCACTGCACGGTGCGCTTAAGTTAATTTGTAGGACTAAGTAAATAGCCTTAAACCGTAGGGTGGCTCGTCATTGTACCTGGAAATCTCTTGCGAACGAGATAGATTTTGTTGCAGTTTTATAGACTTTCCAGCTTTTGTTGATCCTTCTCTAGTGTTCGCGCGCCGCAACAAGAAACATATATTTTTAATGAGTTGGGAAATGGAAAGAGAGGAGAAGGGACCTCTTGCAAGAGCTGTGGATTACACGAAAATGTCATTTCAACTGATTTTAACTACCGTGGCACTGTTGCATGGGAAATTCACTATAGTGCATTACAATTCACGAGCGCTGCCTTTTCTTATCATTTTCATTAGTGTTGCTAAATTGGAGGTGTTTATTTTTAACTACAGCTGCATCTGCGAACCTGATTTAATTTGCATAGTGGTTAGATCAGCCTTTCGTCTCGTTTTCGGCAATGCAACGCTGTATTATCCTCCATTATTAATCCTCTGAACGTGCAGCAACTCCTCGCCCCTATGCATTTGCCTTATCTTGTTTCTAAACATCGATACTGAGTTAGATTAATACAGTCGTTATTCAGATACGCGCTAACATTATCTTGGTTTCTGGAAAATGGTGTAAAATGCAACTCCAAGAAATTTATGATAACATGGTATAGCGATGTACAATGAACTCTCTTAATGCATCTCATCTGATATGTTTGTGTGAGCAATTAAAAATTTGCTGATCGAAATTGTCTGCCCTTAATGGAAACAACAAAACCGGAGACCAATGAATCTTATTAAAGTTATTTAACAGCATGCATAATCGGAATCATTTTGATGCTCAGAATATACTATTTGGTGGGATTTAAATTAATAAAACGTATATTTATGCTGTTTAAACATGCATTCACAATCCTATTTTATATACGACAAACATTTCATGCTTTCAAAGTTTGGTTTGCAAACAAACAGTCATAATTTGACTCTCCGAAGTTAACTTAAAAGCTTTGAATAATGTATAATGATACACTGGTAGGGATTGTTCGGTTTTGCTTCTACAATTTGTATTTATGGTTATAGGTATAGTTATTGGGAATTAAACTTTGTTATTATTTTGTCTATGTTAGGGCGCCCTCAAATTCGCAGCGATAAGGTGCAGTATGGAATTGAAGGCGAAACATTGCAAATCGAGTGCAACGTTAAATCTGTACCTCCACCAACCAGGATACGATGGTTCCACAATGGCATAGTAAGACACTTTCTTGTAGTTAATGTTTACTTAGTGTTTGTTACTAATTGATAACTTTTTAAGAGTTTTTCATTTAGAACCAATATAAAAACCGTAAACTGTTTTTGTGTTTTCAGGGAATCAATACCAATGAAAATAGCTCCCGCTATAGCGCCTTGCAAGAATCTCTGGATGATGGTGTGAGATACCTTCTTCTTGTGTATGGCGGTCGTGAAGCTGATTTTGGAGTTTACAACTGTTCCGTTGCTAATAATTTTGGGGATGATAACATGGCAATAACTTTCAAGAAACAAAGTGAGTTTTTTATATTTGTATTTTTGTGTACTGCAAATCTGAATATTAACAGACGCAGATGTTGGCTTGATTTTTTATAAAATGTAGAAAATGGTTTTATTAAATGTTTAACATATTAGCCTTTTAACATGTTAACATATAAAGTCATAACTATACATTTACCAGGTGCTTTTCAAGTTATTTGTCATGACGGTAGTCAAGGCAATGCACATCTATTCATCGTTAAATTGTGTAATAATGAAAATAATTTGCAATTTAGCGTATTATTATTCTTAAGTAAACATATAACGAAGAAAGATTTTAATATAAAATGTAGTGTTGTACTTGGTAATACCACGTAGCATATTTATATGATGTTAAGTACATTTGCTAATGTGTAACAGTTTATTTATATTCGGAAATGGGATTTTATTCTGTGAATTATTTGCCATTTGTCGGCGAGCAATTATTTTGCTCACTTCGACGCGTAATTTATGGCGTGGAATTAATTATAGTAAAATGTGCATTCCTCGTTTATTGCCGCTAATGCCTAATACATTGGTTTTAATTTACGTTTATTTAGAAGTGGTGCCTCTCATGATTATTTTGGCTGGTGTCATTGGTGGGATTGCTGTTATGGTGGCCATTACAATTGTCATCGTGCTATGGGTTAGGCGTTATCGAAAATCCGCAGGTAATTAATTTTATTATTAAGTAACGATTTGCGAAAGTTATTCAATATTTGAATGTTCCCAACGTTTTGCGAATTTAATTAACTGTGCTAGCATAAATTTTTATTTTGTGAATTGTGTTAAATGAAATATGTAATGCTAAACATAAATTTTGCTAATCCCTTGAGTATTAGATTTGAATTTCCATGCTGGATCATCTGTGCTTCTGGTACGATTTCACAGCAATTTTTTCACTTAACAGATGATGATGAACACGAGCCTGAAAAGCAGTCAAAAACGTCTGATCGTTCCTCCAATGATTCCGATCTAAAAGTTGAAATCCGGACATCATCTTCATTGTCAAACAACGACAGCGAGCCTTGGGAGGAAGGAAGCGTTGATCCGAGAAGAGGAAGCACGAGTCACGACTTTAGATATTCTACAGATTACACGGAGCCGACATTCCCTCCGAAAGTGGTACGCTAAACGTGTTTCAACTTGTCCTAGCTGTCTTATCCTCTTGTAATCACAGTTGTGTGATGTTATGTCCATGGTTGTCCTAAATATCGTTGAGCGAAACCAGTGCCCGAAGATGCTGTTACCAGTGTCAATGAAATGTGATAAATGATTTCGATTGACATAATCCAGCCATGTACAGGAAATTAAACGAAATGATACTAGTGAGATATTATGATTACAGATCTTTAGTAAGCACTCGAAAAATACACTTGTTGCTAGTTCAGTATGGCACTTAATTAGTATTAATCTTGAGTTAAAAGTGTGGGAAATATTTATTACATTCAGCAGGGTGTCGAGTAGCCGTGAAAATATAAATTCGGGAAATGTGTAGAAAAGCAGGAAACATTATTTCTTTCAAATTCACCAGATACGTTTTTCATACTTTTGGAAAGATATTATGATTATTGGTCGTGGGAGGAGGTGCTAATTTAATGGGCACCCTGTTTTAAGTATAATTTCTTAAATCTATCTTTGGTCAGTCATCACTCAAATACTTATATTATTTCTAGTAAAACCAATGATGATTTTTGGAAAAATGTTTAGGGAACTTCCCAGCATAATCGTTGTAACTTTTAATTAGTTGATATGGTCGATGTTTTACAATACAGAAGTCAGAATGTTAATTTAGATTGTTATGCTAGACTTGTTTTGCATCAAAAAAATCACAAACAGATGATAAATGTTTATATACATTGTGTATCTTCTTTAATTTTGATATCCAATATTTAATGTTCATGATGATCATCAAACGAATTCGACCACAACTTAGACCAAGTCATTTTATTGGAGCATAACACTGTCTGATTTACGAGTTAATTACTGTAATCTCTGAGTTTGACATTGTCCAGCAAAAGTATTAGACCAAGGGAAGCCAGTAAGCCAATTAAGTCGCAGCACGAAAGTTAATGGCTCTCCATCTCGCTTGAATTTTAATGATCTTTAAATTTTTTTAAAGTTTTAATTAACAAATGATTTCTTTATCTTGACGTTATCCCACAGGAATCTCACAACAACAACGGCTATGTTCCTTACGTCGACTACCAGCGAGACTACAACCCACCCCCTCTGAACGAGACAAGGAACTCGTTCTACGGCGGTGCCCCCCGTGTTGACCCCCGCTACCAAGCAGCCTACGCCAACCCGTATTTGAGAAGTCCGTCGTCGACGCTTCCTCCCCCGCAGGCCTATGCCACGATGCAGCCTGCAGCAGCAGTAGCAGCACCAACGGTAACGCCATCCAATGCTGCCAGCGCCCTATCACCGAGGTCAGAAACCCCGCAAGGACAGTACATCACCACTACCCAGATACCGCTGAAGCCGGGAACGCTGGCCACCCACGTATGAGAAGCTAGGAGGCCTCAAGAAGGTCAGAGGATCTGCTAGCTGATGGCTGCTACTGGAGCAAGTAGTAACCGAAGGGGTTGCAAAGTTTGCATCTCAGTATTTTGTTCTACCAAAACGGATGCGGTGCTACGCCAGGACGTGTAGTTCCGAGAATGCCACTCGCAGGTCTTTAGGGCTAGGCTAGGGGCAGGATACAAGCCTCCCCCGGCGCTTTTTCCAACCACATCTACAGCCGGCCTTGGAACGCTCTGGTCATTTAGCTATTCCTGTTCTCTGCTTAAGAGAATTTGTATTGTTTCCAAAACAATATTACTGTGTTGATAGAAAATTTTGGGAAATGAAAGTCAAGAGGCCCTTAGGAAACTTGGACAGGATTAGATCTTAGCTTTTATTCCAATTCGGCACACCCAGGTGGCAAGACCGTATATATGGGGGGGGGGGGATTGTTTGGGATAGATTCCTTCAACCCCCCTTTCCCCCCGAAATCCAATAAATTTCACAAAAATTCAATTTTGGAGGTTTTAAACGCATTTGAAAATAATGTGGGAAATATTGAAAATTCAAACAAAGCAGTTATTAGAAGAATTGGAAAGCACTTGATAGATTTTGGTAAATGCTAATGGTGCAAATGATATGATTTTATGAATTTTCGAATTGTCCAGCAGCCTTCAAAGTTGGGAAATGTGTTTAAATTTGTATCACCTCAGAAAAAACGGGAGTTATACTTAAAATTCGTGTTAAATACCAGTTGCGCTTAAATTTACTACCAGCGTTGGGAAATTTCCAATAATCGGAAAAATCTGTATAACATCCCACAGAAAGTTATTTTTTCTCATTTTCTAGTACATTTTTTAGACTTTGAAAAGTATTGTGGTAATTGGTCATGGGAGAAAGTCCTTGAACAGCTTGATTTGTTTCCAGAAAATTTGAAAAAAATTTTGAGCTTGTTCTGTTAATTTATCTAATAGAAGATGATGTTTGTGGGAAACGAAATGCAAAGACAATCTCTAATATTTCGATAAAGAACTTGTTAATGTTTGCGATTTATCTGTGTTCGTAACGATGTGCAGCAATAATGAGAATTAAGAAATGTTTGAGAAATATTCGTGCAGAATTGAGAATAATCTTAAGACGTTTTCGGGAATATAACCGAGTGACCACAACGTTCCATGGTTTGTCGCCTTGCCCTCATCGTGGCGATTTTTGAAGCTATATCGCCCGGTTGGAAAGCCCGTCGAGTTCTGCGATGCCTAGTCAATTACTTCCGTGTGATAATTATTCATTATTTGACTTAATTAACATAACTTCCACCCCTTAATGCCAATGATCTGACCGAAAAATGTATGCCAGTATACACACTTCATCTCATATATGCATTGGCAAGCTTGACTGCCAGTTTATTTAACTTTGGAAATTAGTGCCGGTTAACCGCCAAAGAGTGTTTAACATATGTATCGTTCGCCTGATGCAGATCTTCTGTGTTCGTGAAATTGGACATGATTCTCGCGGATTTTGAACGTTTCAAAACAAAACTTTGGTGGTGTCCAGATAAAGAAAAAGATTTGCAAGTTGGCAAAAGCCGCACAAAACCAATGCAAAAAAAATGGATATTTTGTCTTGGGACCTATTTGGACGGTATGAAGCAAGAAGATTATCACCACTATGGTGCTTTGTTTGTCCATTGAATTATTTTCAGTTATTGTTTTGTTATTTTGCCTTTCTCTTTTTTCATGAATCATCAGATTACATGCTACGAAGGAGAAATTTGATTCGTGAAAGTGTATATATATATATATATATATATATATATTTACATATATATATAGAAGTTGGTTTAGGAATTGTCATCGCAAGTGGTTGAAAAGGATAATGGAGGCATTGGAACAAGGCAGGGCCATAGAAAACCAAAGTTCTACTTATAATGTCCCACTTCCAAACGGTTCTGTATAAAGACTGCTGTCTGGTATGTAAAAATTAATGTAGGATTATTGAAGAAATATTGTTTTTCAATACTTAAAACTTGATTCAAGCGTTTTTAGCAAATACTGCAATTAGATTGCCATTATTAAAACGTTTAGAATAAGAAATAGTCAATATCAAAGGACAATTCTGTTCCAAAAAAATTAAAATTTATGCACACATTTATTTATTTAAATATTGATTTATCAGTTTTATATTTTAAGGCTAAAATGTGGGTTTTCTGGTTACATGTTATGCCGCTACGCCGATTAAAAATTAGCAGGATAAAAAATAAGTGATCATTCAGAAATTGTGCATGTGTGCATATATTTTCATTTTGCAGATCAGAACCGTCCGAAAAATTTTAACTTGGAAGGTTATAGGGTTCATCCAAATGTAAAGGATCGCCTTAATTCAGTTTAATATGCCCTATTTAATACAAATTACGAAATTGGTAACTTCAAGTAAGTAATAATGCTGCTAAGCTGACTGAGAACAATTTTAAACGTGATTTAATGAGATTGCAGTTTGATGTATCTCACCAATAATCTGATAAATTTGTATAAAGGGATTTTTCAAACCATATACGTACTTGTATAAATCTATAGCAAAAGAAAATTGCCATCGCAAGAAGTATGGTTTAATTTGAACTGAGGAAATAGTGAAGCTTAATTTGCTATTTGCTTGATTACATTGCGTTTAGTTGAAATCATACTTGCCACCCTTTATCTAAACGTGAATTGGCAAATTAAGTTTACCTAAGGCGCCCTTTACATATCTAACAAAATAATTTAATTAAAGTCTTGAATAATTTATGTGAATGAAGATTCGAGACTTCCTCAGCCTGCTTTTAACGCATCATTTAGAACGCTTCGTTTAGTAACTAGACAAGTCTATCCAAATTGTAAGCTTATTAAAATTTAAAATGCATCAAGTTCTTCAGATGCTTTTTAGATATTTACTTGGTTAAAATTACATTAAAATTACCGTTATAATTGAGTGTCAGTAATAACTTGTTTTGTCTAGAACAGTGCAACGAACCGGGCTAAAAAATTACAAAAGTGTCATTTTTAAAATTATTTTTAATCAGCAGATCGAATTCTTATTTACCAAACAGTAGTCTTATGTATATAAAACCACCACTATCTAATACATAAACCGACTGGAATAGCTATAGCAGTTGTCTTCGTTATATTTTTCTTAGATTTCCAGCGAGTGACGTAACATTAATAAGAGCGCACCTCTTCAAAATGGTTACCGCTCATGTTTTTGTAAATATCCTTTGTAAATACAAAGTTTCTAACTTTTTTAATTAAAAAAGCAATTGTATATACATCTCATCAGCATTTCTTCGTTTTCATTCTTCAGAAAATATGGAGTTTTTAATGAAAACGATATTGTTATTATACGAAGATATATTTGTTTGGACGATAAATATGCTAGAATCTGGCATATGATATAAGTGGAATTTTAAAAGCAGTAATAGAGATCTGCAGTAAGTTACCTATTCTATTTGCTTCAATGTTTTTTTTCTATTTATTTCAATTTATTCAGACAGTCTTGGACTAAGTATTCATTTAATAAGATTTTATTATGTATTAAAGAACCATCCAAAGAAATTTGTGTGTGGTCATGTTCAGTGAAATTCACATGTAGCTGAACATTTGGAATACAATGTTGGTTCATTTCCTGTTATTTTATTTACAGTATAATTATACATATATATATATTTATATCAGAGATACGATATTTTATTCTTCAAACGTGCAATGTGCAGTGTTGTCGTTTCACTCGCATTTGAGATTTTCTGCTAAATTAAAACTAAAGAAATTGTTAACTAAAACAGTATGACTATTAAGTTATAACGGTTGATTCATAATTCTATGCAGATTATTTATTTTTTAAATTGCATTTAGACGAATGTGCACACTTGATGGATATGCTAATAAGGTTGTGAGACACCTTTGCACAGTAGGTCCTTGAATGGCATTGAAATTGAAATTGGGCGACCCCTTGCTAGTGTAACCACAATTCTAAAAACATTATTGGAATTAGAACCACCACACACTAAACATTAATAAATATTCGTTCAAATTGCAATGAACTTCAAGGACCTGTGCACACAAATTACATTAGCAAGTGCAAGTGACCTACAACCTTCTTAACATATCCAATATGTGCTATCAATTGTTTAAATAAATTTTAAAAAATAAAAAAGCTGGAACTGGAATTATGAATTGCCCGGCATACATGTACATATGTAGATCTATAGTTTGTGTATTTTAGTCTATAAAATGTACATTAAAGAGGCAAATACCCGCAAAGATGAAAAATTCTAAAGGTGCCTAAGGCAAGAATAAATGGAAAGAACCACATTTACATAAGGATTTACATAAGCAGAAATTGTAATTTAAATTATCATGCACATGTAGCAAGCATCAACTGTTTGCAATTTAAATGGTGTTACCAAACACTGAAAACCTCTTAATTATGCATGAAAATTCTTGGTTTAGAAGCTTGACTTGCGTTTGCAACCACATATCTCCACAGCAAGGACAAGTAATGCTGCTATTAAGCCTATTCCCAATGTGTAAAATGCTCCTTGAATATCTGTGAGTTTCATGGCGTTCAAGCCACCACTGTTTGCTGTAGCAGACAATTCTTGGCAGCGATCTGTTTTCGGCATGCTTTGCTTTAACCATTGCTGCGTGATTCCAGCTTGAAACAATCTCCTCAAACTAAATTGCGATTGAAACAATGATATTAATTCAAAAGTAAAAATGGTAGAGGCACCATTAAGGTGAATCAGAACCTATCACTTTCAATGGGTGAAATTTCAAATCACACTCACAGCCAGACAAATAAAGATTAAATAAAAATAAAAATTGTTTAAAATAGCTTGATGGATCAGCAAGTGCATCATATTGTTGTTTTTCACTTTGAACTGGTAGATTTTTTTAAAATTAATAAATAAGTTTGAAAAATGCCCGTTAATTTTCACATGCTGCCAGCGCGTGCAGCATGAGAATGCAAATTATCAGACATTTTTCAAACTTGTTTATTAATTTTTAAAAAATCTACGACTTTAAAGTGAAAAACAACAATATGATGCACTTGCTGATTCATCAAGCTATTCTAAACAATTTTTATTTTTATTTAATCTCTTTTTGTTTGGCTGTGAATGTCGTTGCAAATTTACCCATTGAAAGGGATAGGGTTGTAATCCCCCTTAAATGAATTCATCAAACGCAGTGTCTCACATGATGTTCATAGACGCAGACAAGGGGCTGTTTTTCGGTGTCATGAACGAGTAGTACTGTGTCAGAAAGTCTTTTTTTGCGATATAATATGGACAGGTATCGCTTTTTTTCAGTTGATTAAATATAATCTGCTGGAAAAGCAATCTTTCAGATAGGAAGGCATAGTTTCCTGTTGCCAATAATGAAGGGACTTCCTCTGGAGAGTCTGGGAAAACAACAGACGGACTTTTTCGCCATCTTTCTTTTATGATGCTGGCTGCGGGGGTCTCTGCTCCCTAAAAGGGAAGATAAATACAGCTAGGGTAAACAATCTGTTTTCTACAATTACTTGTATATGTATGTGTTATGTGTTGTCAATCGTCTGTTAGTGTTTTGGGGATGAACCCATTTTTCGTGTTTTGACATGTGGTTCATACCTCAATGTTACTGTAAGTTGCCGAGGGTTTTAGAATAATGGGAAACGGAGATTTGATGTCCTCAAATTGCCTTAAATTCTCGTAGGTAGTCATGTATCCCGGAAACGACATGGTGGCCAGCAGCATCCCACTATATGTTCCAACAAGAACCAATAGAAATAACAGCCAGAATGTTGCCAAGGCTCGGCTAGGAATGCCTACAGGATCTACTTCCCCTGTCAAAGTAAGTTATGTTTTACATAATCCTTTTTAGAAATCGTTTTATTAAATTTAAAAAATGGACTTCTCAGTCACCTTTCTGAACTGTGGATGTGATCAACGTCCACCAACTTTCCCAAATGGTGAGTCGCTTTGCTGTTAATTTTTCGTTTTCAATGTACATCATTTTTTCCAAAAAACTGAAAGCTGGCCCAAGTATCAATATGGCTAGGAGTAGCATAAGCCAGACCTAGATTTAATACATATGTTATCCGTTGATTAAATTACATTAAAAATTGCATAATTTAAGCCCGAAATTTATTTTTAAACTTAAATTCTGAGTGAAATGCAATTGCTAACCAAGAAAATTCTTTTGGGCAGTTCTTTATTTGTAAAGTTGGATACACAGGTTTACAACCCGTTACGAGAAAACGTTTTTGTTCCCCAAGAAAACTTTTCCAAGGAAAACATATTTTCAGTTCAAAATCAAAGTTGAAAAAACATGGATAAATGCAAATATACAGGGTGGACTAAAAGTCACCGCCACCCCACTTTTTTTCTTTAATAAATCGTGTAGTTATGAACATTTTGTTAATGCGTTATGTGGTAAAGCCCTATCCACTGATGTTGTTAGGTTTTAACTACGGACACCCACAAAATAACTTATGACCCGTAACACCTAAGACAAAATGTCAAACTAGGAAAAGGAAGAGAATGGTCTGTTTCTAAACCATGAAGGTGTATGACAATTTAATCCCCCGACATTTAATCACGCGACACTTAACCCCCGACATATGATCCCACGACAGATAAT
>JAQGBW010001162.1:0-28821 GCA_034698625.1 Julus scanicus
GTGTTATTGTCCAGTTAAAATATCCTAACCCCAATTTTGTTATAGTTGGTGCCAAATTATATTTTATTTAGCCCACATATTTACATTTGTACATTATGTCATCAATAAAAACTTAATTGACCACCAGATTATGACATCTTTAGCCCCTAACAACAACGCTCCCTCCACCATGCTTTACAGTTGGTATATTAGATGTTCGGTTCCCAAGGCTGTGCCACATTTCCTCCAAACCTTTTCTCTGCAAATCCTTCCAAAAATATTAAATATGCTTTCATCTGTAAATAATACAGAATTTCAGAATTCCAGTGGCTGATTTTGGGGTTTATTTTCAAAATCTAACCATTTTGTTAGACTTGTGTTGCTAATAAGCGGTTTTCTTTCTTGAGTTTTTCAATGAAAGCCATTTCTATGAAGAACTCTGTGACAGGTTTTAGAATGTACAGTTATTCCATCAATTTCCTGGACTATTGTGGATTCAATCGAATCAGTTGTTCTTGGATATTTCTCCACAATCTTGTTCATAGCCCACTCACTAATCTTTCGTTTGGGACCACTTCTAGATTAATTTTTAACTCGGCTAATGTTTGTAAAACGTTTCTACTATATTTTGAATAGTTGATCGACTTACTAAAATAAATTCGGCAATCTTACGCACACGTAATCCATCTGCAATTCTTCATAATATCTCAAAACAATACAATGCTATTGGATGAATGGCAATAATTCTACTCAAAAAAGATAAAATGACGTGTGGATTTCATGCCAAGAAGATTGGCAGAGGTCACCGAGCATAATGGTGGTCTTACAAATTATTATTTAGTCATATACAATATTTTACATGCATATTTTGGATAGTGTCCCATCACTTATGTTGCATCTGGAAAACGTGTTTTTCCCTTTTCTATTATTTATATAATGAAATGTACTAATACAAGTAACTTTGGTTAAGTAATTATCATTATTTGTTCAATTAAAATGATATTATGACAAATTAAAAGTTGCCATGTGTTTTTATTTTGTCAATTTGTGAAATTTTACTGGTGTCCCATCATTTAAGTTGACCACTGTATATACACTGATGTGTACGTATTAACTTTTGCAGTTTAAGCTATGTGACGTGATTTTTTTTATTCAGTGTGATAATAAGACCTTAATTCGGTTAAATAATTCATATAAGCATGGTCATTCCATCAATGTTATAGGTAGCTGCTAACTTATAGTACCAACTGTAAGTTGGCCAAATTGAGGATTGCATTGGCAATATATTTTGCAGTATAATAATATGTTGAGTTGATGATACGATTCATTTCAATGCCTGCATAGTTTGAATTTATAATATATACACCTACAGTTGATGGTTTAACATTACACAAACCAAGCTGCGTGGTGACAGTTTGTAACAGTAAAATGTTGTAAATCGATATAGAATGAAAAAAGTCCGCGTCAATCTAAATTACTACAAAAATACCCATTATTTAAATGACAATCATATATACAGCATACAATTATTTAAATTGAAACAGAATATGAATTGATATCAAGTGCATTAGTTTATTAAACTACATGATTGAATGACAAAAAAACCAAACATTAATGTTATTCACTAATAACAATATTAACAATCTAAACTTTATTAAATGTTGTTGCCACTCCTATAAAAATTCAAAAAATGTAAGCAAGTTGAATGCAATAAAAATTAATCACATTTTATACACTAATGAAATCTTTAGAGGCTTTCAGGTTGTTTACAATTAGATATTTCCCCATCTCCATCTAATATATCCTACTAGATCATTAATCATGATTGTGTTAAGACTTTTCTTTAATATATAAATCTGGCCTAATTCTATCGTCGTATACAAAAAAGATCAATAACCCTTCACCTTAAGAGCATCAAATAACATTTAAGGCTTGTTGTAGGTTAGCCAGTGGTAATCTTACATTTTACTCTTTGATCCAATTGCCTTATTTAAGACTGATCTTTGCTAACCCCTTCGATCCATAAATACTTGAGTTTAGTAACAATGTAATTTATATAATAAAATATTTTTTTACTGAAATGTAATATTAATTCTTGTCAGGACTTCCTATAGCTGGCGCGATTTGCACCAAGTGAGAGTACCTTGGCAAGGTAAAAACCGTGATATTTGAGCTGAAAAAACATCTTATGCCAGATTCATTCAACCAGTTGTTGTGTTGTTACTCGGAGACAAAATAGTCCGTTGTAATGCACTTTCAAGCGACGCTTCCTACATTAATTTTTAAAATTAAATAAATATTAATACAAATATAAGACAGTAAAAAAGGCGAAGGAATAAAAATGCATGCAAACCTTTAGCGTTCCTTTTGCTGCACAACATGGTCTCTCACTGCATGGGGAATCCATTAGAGGCTTACGGTCATATTTGCGCCTATATTTTTCATCCACTTCTGTTAAATACCAAGTGCCAGGAAATAAACTGTCAATGCTAGCAACTGGATTGTATGGAGCTGAAGAAGAAAAAAATCTGTTTAATATGGCCATAGCTTATATACTATTAACAAAAATGTATCAGAATAAAACTCCCAAGCAGCAGGCACCTGCCTTTTAAATGTGCTTCTTCTCTGACTTTCATAATTTCTTCAAATTGTGCTGGTGAGACTTTCAGTCTAGATTCCAACAGAATCTTGATACCACTCAGACTATCCACCAGTTTGTGTAAAGTTGATCCGACTGATGAATCTTGACTTATTGTCAGAGAATACATTGAAGATGCAAGTCCTGACCCATACGAAAACAGACCCACCCGTTTTCCTGCCAACTCGTTGACAGGTTTGCTTAAATAAAAGAAAATATTAATTATGTTAAATTCTTCTAATAGGTAATTTTGTCCTTGTATTCAAATAGTTTATTTTGTAAATTTAATATTCAGCCCAAGATGCAGCTCAGCAGAGTAGTTTAACAACACCTTTTGTAGAATTTTAGTTACTGTTCTGGGTGATATTTGTTAACATTAAATGCCAATGCACACTCTGTACTTGTGTATGCACAATCTGTAACATATCTATAACTAACTTTAATTAATAAAATATTTATTCAAAATTGTTAATTCATAAACAATGCAATTTTCTATTCGATTAAACTTGTAGAACTATGAAAGCCCTCACTTATCGTAATATTGTAAATCAAGTTGCATAATCTTGATTTATAAATTATATAATTCTCATATGGTTTCTCATGCAAAAATGGTATGTCCGTTATTCCTGGAATTATCATCCACACGCGAATACTTAATTCCAGCACTCTTTTTATGTGTAAATTACAGTCACCTGATAAGGTATGCCACCAAGCAACCGTATAGTGATGGAGTATACATGTTGCCTACTAATGTGGCCAGTAGAAGCGAGGGTTTGGTTTTCTTCTCAAACATTTCCTTGCTATACTCAAGAAAAGTCTTTTCAACATCGCGATCATAATACGTGTCTTCTAATTTCACATCTCTATAAGGATGAAGGGAAATTGTTATTTCTAAGCAACATTCAATGCATGCAACTGTAAAACTTCATTGAATACCTGTAAGGTTCTAGCCCCGAATGTTTAGATTTAAAATCTGGAGAGGGTTCCAATAAGAAATCATTGAGTGCTAGTCTAGCCAAAGATTTTTGCACCAATTTACAATATGGTGAATGAAACACCATCGCATCTAAGGCATCTAAAGTGAATCTGTCTTTGGAGTTTTCTGCAAAAAATTTAAATAAAATGGCAATGTTAATAAAATGACTGAATAGTCGAAGTCTGTGTACTGGCAGCTATTTAGTTTTATAAAATAATCTGATAACTGTAGATTTTTTTTAAAGTAGTGCAGTTTTAATTTAAGGTTAAGCAATCTTGTACTGGAATTTTGCACGTGGCGACCGTAATTTTTGTTCATGCCTAAGATTACCGAAACTAGCACAGAGAAATAAATTAATGACATTATTGTCCTTCATAGGAATTTAGTTACTTCGGTGCAGTAACTAGATATCCTTATCTTAACATTTAATATAAATTCAAAATGGCCGAATGGCCGCCTATGACGTACCAATGAAAACAGGGCATTGTAATGGTTAAAAGTTTATATCTGATTAATTGCTGATACTTCTTTATTGCGTCAAAGTCTTGTGATCGCATTCACACATTTGCAAAATAAACACTTAATATTTTCATTAAATTCAGATTCACTGAATAGATAATTAATCTAATCAATCTAAATGCTATGTAAATAATTTGAGAATGAATTGGCACTTTAAGAAGTTTGAGTTTTATGTGAAAACATGACATGCAGTTATAATATAAGAAAGGTTTGTTTACAAAAACAACCAATAAGCCTATACTGCTCGCAGAAGGCTACCTGGAAATTTACATATTAAATAAAACAAATTGGCATGGGAAATAATTAAGGCTTAAAAGCCAACATAGCCAATAATTTTCATAGTTATATTTAAAGGATTTTACAGTTTATTAAATGGTACTTTTCAACTTCATTCCAATTAAATTTGAAGTTATTGAAGTGTTTGCTTGCATAGGTTACTAAAACGGTATAAATTTGTTTTTTGCCAAGCAGGAATGTTGTTTGAATACATTGTTGGCAACCTTTTACATTTCCTCAAGATGTACTGTAATGTTTACTTCGTTTACGCTCACTGGTTTTCATTGCAAGTGAAACCATGTTTACATTTTGTTTTGAAATTATTAATTCCTCTTATTTTATCTCGTTATTGCCATGTTTACGACGAGAGCTAGAGTTCAAGGACCTCTAACGGGTCACTTGTATGACACTGATATTTTCTTTCCAGTTAATCATTGCAAGTCACCCACATTCAGCTTCTGTTCTCTTTCTAAACTATGCGCCTCTCAATATTTCTTTTTTCACCCAATTATATATTTTTTACTGTCATTGCACTTTTGAAACTGTTAACATGTCGAGAGGTTAACAAGTGTAATTATTCCAATGCACCCAAAAGTTTTTCAATGCCTTTTTTATACTGGGTGGATATCAGACTTCAATTCCATTGTTTAATAACGGCAGAAGCATGATGCACCGGTCAGGCATTGACTACTTTTTTTTTAAACATTGCCTAAACATGGTTCAAGACCAACTCTCAACCAGTATTGCATACCCTACCTTTATCCAAAGCTAATTGTGCTTTGTGTTGATAGCTTTGATAGCATTTGTCCAATGCACTCAAATAACACTTAATGGACAGCTTTCCATCTACGGTGGGATATTCAGATGATAAGTCTGGTTTGTAGAAGTCGTACACGTGAGCCATGTGAGTACTTCGGACACCTTTAGAAAATAAATAAGGAGGTTAAAATAGGTTATGGCTGTTTTGGAACAACCAAACATGCAATATGGTACATTCCAACCAATGTAATGTTCAGAAACAAGAGCAAATGCAACGTGTTTTATTACCTCTGTCCAACACGAGTGGAGCATCTTTTCCAACCAACATTGCCACTGCTCCAGCACCTCCTGTGCAACGGGCATTCCCACTGGCATAGATGGCAATGTCAGCAGCAACCACGAGGGCATAACGTCCTACAAGTACAAAAAAGTACCATTTATTAACTCTGGTCTATGAAAATGCAATTCAATGTTAATTTAGAAGTACAAATGAAAAACTATCATTCTTTGCTACCATGTCCATTTGTACGCAGCTTCATAAAAAATGCTGTTGTGACTCGCAACATGTTACATGTACAACACGATTTTACATCAACGTTTCATTATGCATTATATTTAATGAAAGTATTACTAACCGTCCCATGCACTAGATTCTACCCAAGCCAAAGAATTAAACAGAGCTGCTGTTCCTCCATAGCACGCATTTGTGGTATCGATTCCTTCGACTTCGTTATTTCCGCTGGCTTCGAATAATTGCATGAGTACGGTTTTAACACTTTTCGATTTGTCCAGGATGGTTTCTGTGCCCACTTCAAGCCGTCCAATGCTATCGTATCCTAACTCCTGTTTCTCCATAAGCCTCTGCACTACTGTCAAGCACAAGGAGTTGATGTCTTCTCTGTCCGTACAGATGCCCATTCTGGTTTGTCCTAATCCAACAGTGTATTTGCCTTGTCCGACTTTGTCGTACAGTTCCAATTCACTCTGCTCAACAAACAACGATGGAAAGTAGATTTCCATGGCGATGATTCCAACATCTCTGGGCCACCATTCACATTCTCCATTTTGAAAACTAGGCATAGTGACCTGTTACATAAAAAGAAAATTCAGAATATACTTGATTGCAATTTTGATTAGTACATGTATCCCATGTTATGCAGAAATCTATCCAATTTATACTATCCAGTATCACTTTCTCTCAGATCCACAGGTTTGGGATTCTTTACACCACTAACAACAAATGACCTATCGTCCTTTCCCAGGAACCAGATTCCAGGGGTAATCTCCATTTACCCTCATATGGATGTTATCTTTGAATGGACATGTATGCGTGGTTGTCTCTCCCATGATGATGTGCACATCCATGCATCCGACTGTCGTATATTCCTTCTGTCTTTGGCTATTAGCAGTTTCGTGACAGCGGTTATAAAGTAGAGTGATGAAGCTTTGAAGCTGAGACTTGGGCTGTTTGCCCTGCTAAAGCCATACAAGTTGGCCTATTCGTGGTAACATGCTTTCAGACTACTTTTTCAACACTAGTATGCTAAACCACTTCAGTTTTTTAGCATGTCAGAACAGATACAATATCTTGATTAAGAATTTGTATATATTTTGATAATCATTCATGATTAAAATTTAAATTGATTAAATTTTAGCAATCGCTGTCGTGATTTTTCCCCAGAGAAGTTAGAACTTATGCGCAGTATAGTATATAGTCGCCAACTTGTTTATCTAAAGTACGATATAAGTACAACGCATAATGATTTACAATTATAATAATAAACAAAACAAGTTTTAAAAACTATTGTGGAAAAACATGCAAAAACTTCTATATATTAGTAATTAATCCGTTCCTAAGGGCCAGACTTACATGTATTGAATCGGAAGAATATAGGTAGACTCAATTGTTATCTATATGTTAACTAAATCTGGAATAATCCTTTCCCCAGCTTTAAATCTGGTCTACAAAATAAATACAAATTTATGACAGAGATTGATTTGGAGAAAATGAATTATTGCTTATAACAGGTGTCACCTTTCATTAGGTAAGGGGCCATTCAAAAAGGACGTCTCCAAAAATCGACCCCCCTCCCCACATGGTGTCCATTTTAGACCAGACTCCCTCCCCTTCATGGACATTAACGGAAATTTCCTGACCTCGAAGGGAAATTCCAGCATAAAATCGACTTTCCCACCCTTTTGAGGACATCCTTTTTGAATGGCCCCTAACTCCAATTCTGGTGATTAATGTCATTATGAATGATTATAATTCCATCATTATAATTCTATCCATGCACAAAAAATATGGTACTCTAACAACATTTGTGATGAATGTTTCAATCTGCACATCTGCGAGTTATGAGTTACCAGTCGATATCAAGAATGATTCAGACTACCAGTCTGTCCAGTACATTTACTGGAAAAATGTAAGGATTTTCAAGAACCCTTCCTACGACCAATTACCACAATGTTTTCTCAAAAAGTCTGACAAATTTTCTGTAGAATTTTTTTTTTTTTTTTTTTTTTTTTTCTATAAAGGTTTTTTTTCTATAACGGAAATTTCTCCACGCGAGAAAGAAATTCAACCATAAACTAGTGTTTAATACGAAATTCAAGCATAATTCATGACTTTTCCGAAGTGATAATTATTCACGCATATTTTTGCCCACCCCCATTAATGAATTTATCTAAATCAGCTTTTAAATGCTATTTTAGCTGAGTGACTAATTATTAAACGTTTTTTGTAGCTGGAAAAATTATAAAAACTTTCTAGGAACTTATTTTTTATAAAATCATTTCAAGTTTGAACTTTTAGCCCTTTATAAACATTCTGTTAAAATTTATTAAAAAAAAAAGTAATTAACCACATTAGAGATTAATTTATGCCTAGAATAATTTACTTGCAAATAGGGGTAGATCTCAACAATCAGCTGTTCATAAATTAAAACAAACAGGCGAAAATTGGTTTACTGTTGGCCTAGCTTTAAAAATACTCGTCTTGAAACAAATATAGAATTTCCGACAATGGCGTTGACAACATTCCCAAGGTTGAAGTTTTTTACTACGGAAATGTTTGTTCAAAAGTTTAGTGACAATTTTAAATGTCTTGAGATGAGAAACAACCGAATCTTCAAGAATATTAGTATTAAAAATTTTTGTGTTTCATCTAGAATGAATCAGGGTTATTTTATTATTATTTTTTTTTATTTTTTATATGGGTTGCTTTGATTTTCAAATGCCTTTAAAAAACATGAAACATTTTTTATATAATTTTTAATTATGAGGAAGAAATAATAACTACGTAAAGGGCGAAAAACTACCACTGATAAGTTACAATTTGTAATTTAAAAACAACCTAAATTATATCTTAAGGCTTTTTTTTCTAAACACTTTGGTAATTCGAACTTTAAAAAAAAAAAACGTTTCTGCACAATTTTGCTAAGAGGTCAAATTAACGAGTTGACTGCACCTGTTAGCGAGGTTATATGAGGTTATGGCAACCAGTTGCTCGGGTGACCAGGCCCCCCTGGGTTGCTTAGACCTCTATTAATGGGCACATGCCCTACATATTATATGTTAGGAAAATTTTGAAGGCTTTTATAAACATATAGCAAACACTCATACTGCAGAGTGTAGATTGATACAACATGTAGATTGAATTGGGTTAAGTAAGGTCAGACTTTTGGCTAAAATAAGCGGATAAGTGAAGGTCAGAATAGCAACACTTGTTGTGGTCAAAAAATATGAGATGATAGGACTTTAGAAAAGAAAAGCAATGGGAAATTGAGCTATAGTCACAATTGATTACTAAATGATGGTCATTTATCTCATGTCCCTAAAGATGTACTAAGATGCATATGTATCTACAGTATAAACTAAATAATGATCATATGACCATTTATAAAATAATAAATAAACCAGTGGGCCAGATCACCCTGGCATTTGGTTTGCATCAAATGATGGATCTCAGAATTGGCCGGAAGGCCACAGATAGTAAATAAGAAAAAAAAACTTCATTTATCTGTTGTGAACAAGTTTAAAGTTCTGCTATTTTAAATGGCCAAACATGTCCGCATTTTTTATGAGCTGTTCCAAGAAAAATTATATCTGCACACGGCAAGGTTTTTATGCTATATGTAGCAATATCCGACCATTGGTTTCACGTGCCCCAAAATCACTACCTATTCACTCAGTTTAGTAGTGCTGTACGTGACTAAACCAGGATTCGATTCTCGGCCAAGCAATTCTGTTTTTTTTTTGTTTTTTTTAGCGAAGTCAGTGTTCCTTCTTCTCTGACAATTTATTCATATTTCCTCTCTTCCTTTTTCCTCAACCTTATGTGGTCGTTTGTCTTGAGAGTCGTTAAATAAGTGACAATTAAACAAATACAGACAAATCATTCCAAATTAAGGGATTAATAAGTAAATCAATAATTGTTTCTAGAAGTGGGACTTGGTTTTTTTTAAACACCTGCTATTAACTACATGCACCTATACAAGGACAAGTTCTGATTATTGATTTAGGTGAAGAATACGATAGTTGCATAGCAATTAGCCTTGATAATTTTAGAGAATGAGAAATTCCTAAACTTGACCTAAAGCCTGATTCACACTAAGCTAGTAATTTAGTCAAGTGGCAAGTATTTCAGTAACTAAACGTGTGTGAACAGTTAAATTTATCTGTTCACACACGTTTAGTTACTAAAATACTTGCCACTTGACTAAATTACTAGCTTAGTGTGAATCAGGCTTAATGGAAAACCTTGCGAGGGCGCCGTTTTATCAAAGTCATCATGCATTGCATTTTTCGTAGAGAAAACATTACCACCAATGCTGGCAAATTGAGTTATAGTAATAAAAGAAACTGAAATCAAAATAACATTCCTAGTGACAAACCGGAACGTGAAAGATTAAGTGACATAAGAATTTTTTTTTATTTCAAATTTGTTATTTTTACTCATTTATTTTTAAAAAAAATAAACTGGAGTATAGTACACTTTTTTCAAAAATCCCTACATGTTTTCTATCAACTGCTCTACTCGGACAGGTAAATAAGAAACAGAGGCGGTCACACAATTAATTTTAGCAGATTAAAAAAAAACTTAGCACAAAATCGGCTGAAATATGTGAGGTTATAAATAATGAGTATGCTCACATGCACATTTTAACTAGTTTTATGAAAACAGGTTCTTTAATCGACTAAATTAAGTTAATTGAATTACCACCCTTCTAGTTTTGCATTTACATCATTTAAAAAACACAAACACATTCGTATTTTTTGTATTGCCAGTATTGATTTTAAAATGACTCTGTTATAATGCAAGGTCCATTGCCAAAGTCGGGCAACCTGGCAAATGTCCCAAATTTCAAATTCATGTAACTACATGTCCAAGGAGATGCAGGTCGTCTAGTCCTTGTGCGTCACTTAAAATAATTTCGGTAAACAAACCACAAAAATCCGCCATTTCTATATCACACTTATGTAAAATATCAAAGATCACTGCTCATTTAATTTCTGACTGCATGGCCTTCTACATCAGATTCGAATTTTAAAAATACATGCAAGCTTAGTACAAGTATATACTGCATGGTGACCTTGGAGGGTGAGATATATAATATAAGTTCCAATTTCGTTTCATGTTTTCAAATTCAATACGCGCTTCGCTGTCATTGTATTTTCAAATTCCAAGCGGCCTTTCAAACGTAACAACAAAACCTAAATCGGTAATCATTTTTCTCGATTTTTAATTGATTATTTGCATAAGAACATGTGAACACGAAAATGTAATTGAGCTATGCATATATACTCACCATTCAGCGCCCAATGGGTCCTTTTTCAATGATATAATCCTCACACGCACGTTGCTTTTACGTCGATTTTGAAGCGGTTGAATCCAAAAACGTGTTAGTTGTTATCGGCAAAAATTGGCACATGTGTTCAAGGTGACAGAAAGGAAAATTAATTAAAAAATCTCTTCCGTATACGATGATACATAGCCGGGTTATGCCACATCTTATTCATTCCCCAGGCAATGTTTTTGGAGAGCAGAAGAAATTTCTTTCCATAGATACGGCGCTTCAGCTTATTGAATTGATTACGTAATTTGTTTTGGCTGAGAGGGTTGGAAGAGGCTAATCTGAGTGCGTGTTGATGTTATTCAAATTTGAACACGTTTTTTTAGACCGATAAACACGCTTTTTGAGATATAATTTCCACGGAAATTAAAGTCGACAGTATAATGGAAGGTAATATATAGACATAATGAATCGTGTATCTATCAAAATGCTATATTAATATCAGATTTCACCCGTACCATAGCTGTGTTGGTTTAATTACTAGGCATATGTCGCTAGTTTAATTTTGACTTATTCTAGACACTTTATAATGTCTGTACATGTAAAGGCAAAGCATAAAAGTGTTTCACCCATGAGCTAGACCAGTGTTTTTTAATCTGTGTGCCATTATACACCGTAGCGACTCCTAGTGAGTGCCCGTCTCAAAGGGAATGCTACAAGTCATAGTCATAGTCATAGTCGTGTGGGGCTCTACAGGTGCATGTGTCGCGAGAAAGTTTGTGGGATCGAGGGTCGGAAATGTACTAAATTATAAATAGGAAACATGTTCATCGTTGATCACATTATTTTGTCTCTTTGTTTAGTGTGCCTGGACAATTCTTGGTGTAGATTATTTTGCCTTATGAGCTGAAAAAGGTTGAAAATTAAGCACTCGTTCGAGAGGATTCCTCTAATACAGGGAGTCTGCAGTCGCCTGAACAATTAGGAAATTTAAGAAATATACTAAGTTTTTAGTATCTAGAGAATTATGAGTGTTCAATACCAGTTTAGACTGGAATTATCTGTCCTCATCAAGAAATTTCCGTTGATGCATGGGAAAAATTAGATTTTTCTAAATTACTCGATTATTCTAGAAAATTGTACAAACTTTTTGGGAAAAATATAGTGGCTATTGGCCTGGGTGTTTGGGCAGGGTTTTTACGGGCCCAAAGGCAACTAAAAGGCTGCAATAGTGGGTTAATCCTGCAAAGGGTCTGCAGGATAATTAAACAAGAAAATGTGTAAATGTGCACCAAATGAAAAACGACAAAAATGATTAAGTTAATTCCCTTACAGGTGGTGAGCCAGTCAAAATATCACTGGACAAAATGCAGGAACACATATTTAAAGGACTAAGATTAAGAAAATTGGGAACACTAGTCTCTCCAAGGATGGAGGAGAGATGAAAATTGATTATGGGAGGAGTCCTTCAAAATTTAAAGGATTAACCTTGAAATCCTTAAAATATAGTTAAACGTTTCCCAGAGAATTTTATACTAGACACCCTGTCTAAAGCAATCAAGCTATTGCTTGGGTTAAAATAAATGTGGATTTTTTGTACAAATGTAATGCTGATATACAGGGACTCAATCTTAATAAACTTTAAATACTTTAGATATAAATATATTGTTGTTGAGCAATCATTTATTATTAGTCACTCATTGTCAAACATGTGCATTTTTGAGTTTGCACCTAAACTTGCAGTAATTTGAACTTTTAAATGGAAAATCATGACTTTGCGATTCTCTTTGATGTATCGAATATATTTTGCATTCATGCATTTACCAGGAAATTCAGTGATGTAATATTTCAAAATATATATCATGGTGAAATTTTATGTTAGCAATATATGTATATTTAGCCTTAAATATTGATCTCTATTAAGTTATGAGGCTCACATAAGGTTAATTACTAGTGTCTCTAACATGATTGCAAATTTGAGAAAATATACTGTGTTAATTATAGTGTGACGCATTGAAGGAGAAATTAAATTCTTCTAGTTTTTCAAGCAGCTGATTAAGATGATTAAGTGTCATTGAAAGTACAAAAATGTCGTGCTAAAGTGCGTAAGGTTATCAAGTAAGCTAATTGCATCAAATAACCTCTTCTCTTTTGTTTTAATTGAAAATTATTACTATACTTTAGGGCCAAGCGAAGGGTTGAGTAATATGTGCATTTAGAATATGAATGTATAAACAACTGAATCACATAATTTTCAAAAAATTTGTTTTTGGAAATATTCCACTATTAGGCAAACCTCCTAAATAATTTGTTTAATTAATACGATCATGTTGAAAATTTCAATCGCCAATGTACAGTATACATTAGTAATAAGTCTATGGCCGTGAGGTTCATTAACTAAGCTCTAAAAACAATAAAAAATTGTTGATAAGAAATGTCTCTGAATTAGAAAGTTAGTTTAATTACATTAAAAAAAAAAAATGAGATCTGGGCACACTCAGACTTGCGCAAAAATAGACAATTACTAATAAGATGTTTATTTCATAACCGCTTAAAACTGTGTTCAAATTTCCACTTTTACTTATCATATCTTATGGTGCATAAGTAGAGGTTCGAATTTTTGGGTAATTTTTTTATCTTTAGGTGCATTTTGTCTTTGCAGAGTTGTGTCTGTACAGTAACTGAATTTTTAAGTTACACATATAGTAACCAAAAACTACTCTTTATCATACAGATTGTTTACAAAACGGGCTCAATATCAATCATGGAAATATAAACTACGTAGTTCCTCATCAGAATTTCAAAAACAAGAACTTAAATGTGCGTACTGTTTACGAGATCTTCAGATAAATCCAATTGATGATAACGTGAATACAAACAATATTATTAAACAAGACTTCTATTTGTATTGGTCTTTAAAAATGCTCTAATAATTCTGTATTTGTACTATTAATTATTTTTCTGTTGGTTTCTTTGCAGTTGCAACATGGGTTGAGACAATTTTCTATGGATTCGTAGTGTACTATCACGAACATGCTGTGCAGTAGATTAAATTACATTTCCTGAAGGTAAGTTCAAGTAAGTTTGTTGATCACTTAATTGTGGTATAATGCCTTTGGAAATCTGACGCCTTCTTTCTTATCTTCTTTGGCATACCAAGCATGGTTTCCATACATAATGTGAAATTAAGATGATATTTTGTCCTTCTGATAATTAATTATGGGGGCATAGCTTTAATGTCAAATTGACATCAGTCATTAAACTTATGAGATTAAACTTGAGCTTGTTTTTCCTTCAGTCATTTAATTGTTTGTACAAATTGAGATTTAATTTCAATCTAGATCTAACCCATTGCAAATATCCGATTTCTATTCTATTGAGTGCATTCTTATAACAAGCATTTAATTCTAGTTTAATTTACTGACTTCTTTGTTAAGGGTAAACAATCAGTAATTATGTAAAGAATTGATGTGTAATTTTCTTTACCAAGGAGCATTATTTAATTTAGAGAGTATTAAATTTGTTTATTCAATCACCTGATGATTAATTTTTTCAAGATGTGTGCTTTCGTAGGTTTCAGATACTTTTTGAACCGGTAATGAACTCCCCCCTCCCCTCCCCCTTCCCCCTCCAATAGTTTTGTTGTGAGTTCCTCATGCCCATGTTATTTTTCTCTTAGTTCGTGGAAAACGTAGTACGTATTATAAATTCGAGTTGGACTTAATTTTTTTGAGAAGTGCATTTGCCATTTGATTTAAAACTAACTGAGCCACCAATAATTTTTCAAGTCTGTGCTTATGTTAATGTGCAAAGATAAAGAATAAAATGGGTTTTGTTGAGGAAGGCTGTAACTTTTGGCATAATAAAATTGTTTAGTGCATGTAAACTCAGGGTGGTTTATGTTGCGAGTAAATAAGTTTGGATTTCATATGCAAGACAAGCTCCTTGATGCACATCCTGGACACTCGGTGTCCATGCACTTTCATATATAATGGACTTGAGACGCTATTCAGGCTTATCTAATCTTTAAAAAATGATGGCAAAGTTCTAAGTTGGACATTAAATGAAGAATAAGAGTGATCTTTGCCTCTCTTGGCAACACTTGCGGTATAAATAGTTGAGATCTAGCTGCGCAATTTTAGTACGCGAGTATACTGCTGATGGTATTGATATCTTTTCCATCCTATGGCCAGTGAGCCTATGTTACTCGAGAAAATGAGATTCGCAACATTAATATTAGCCACCAGTTTTATAATAGGATCAATAGCAGGTAAAGTGCCTTAATAAGGAAAATTAATCTTAGCTTTAACAAATGATCTGAAAGTGTTTGATATCGAATTCCTCTGGGACGTCCTGGTGTTGCCTCACATCTTCATAAATTTGAAATATCCTGGAAGATTTGCTGGAATACGCATCGATTTTCAGTGTGTTTTGAAAGATGTGATCTTTTATCAAATAATGCAGAATTCGGGAAAAATACAGAACACCTGTTTGCTTCGGGAAGGAATGATGGCAGGATATAATCAATTCCTTAATATATGGATCCTGGTTATGCTTTCAATTTTTTATTTGCTAAGTATTCTCTAATTTAATGACTTCCTCAAATTTAATCACATGTTAATCTCTTGTCATAAGCTCTTTTTTTTAACATATTTGTCCAAATTTTTTTTTAAATGTCTCCTCTGTTATAATAATGCCAAGGAATAGTTTTTGTACGAACCCTCAAAATTTCAAAGGTGTTTTAACGTGGAAAATTATGTATGTACATGAAATTTGTTTGTCATGACATCCCAGAGGAATTCTTCGTTGTCAGATTTCGTGTTTTGATTTTCATGAAGTTTCGTTATTCTGACAATAGCTTTTTTCGAATTATCTTTCCAGGCCCCTTAACACAAACTAATAATCAGTGTTCATTAACATGTATTGGTAAGTACATCTTTTTATTTTGATTATTAAACGCGATTGTTTAGCTTTATAACTCTTCGGTAAAGATTTTCATCCTGCGATAATTAATTTAAAGTATAATTTTGAGAAGATTTTGGCATATCCAAGTCGGTATGCTTTGTTTTTATAATTTAATTGATAATTGAGAAATGAGTAAAACCAGTTTAAAAAGTCGAATCTCATGGTCCCAAAAGCATGATTGTAATGTAATTTTTCCCGTGTAATAAGTTTTCCCATTTAAAAAGTTGGAAAACTCTTGTCCATTGACAAATTTCTTAACAGGGTTCTACTTAAGTTTTTAGTCAAATTTTTGTTATTTTGAATCTCTGTTATATAGAATTTTATTATAAGGACTTCTTGTGCTGAAACCCCTTCTCTCTTTTTGTCGCTCTTTTTCGTTAATTCGAAAAATAATATTAACTATATTTTACACTAGACTTCAAACGCTTTACTTTTTATCAATGGAAAATGAAATTGTTTAAAATGTTTAATTTGTTATTGCGTACATGGATTTTACCTTCTATTGATTCAAATGTTTAAAATTTTTAAATATCAGACACCGAAAATATGTTTTAATGAATTTAGTAGAATAAAGGCTTTGAAGAACAGGTTTAAAAAAGTTAGCATTTTGATAATGATATTCTATTGTGTATATTCATCAATTATTTAACTTTCAAAAACGTATGGATATAGTTGTTGACTGTACTAAAAAAAATACTGTGTCGCCCTGCACCAGTGTTATTCAATCGTTTAATCTGTGTGAAAGAATTGTAAAATTGGGTAAACTACCTCCTTAGATGCTTTTGGGCCCTTAAACCCCTCTCAATCAACCTAAGCAACAATATATGAATAAAGAAATGTGTGTATAATTTTGTTGACATTTTTTTATTTTTGGTAGATAACAAAAAATTTATTTATGAAATTGGTAAATCCTACATTTACAATTATGTTGCTGAAACGAGCACCAAATTACAAAGGGCCGGAGCTCAAGAATCAAACATTAGGATCCGAGCGAAAGCTGAATTCGAACCTATAACAAGTTGTGAATACATTTTAAGGGTGTGTTTGAGTTAATATTCTTCTGATAATGTTATTTATTTTGAAGTTTTTTGCTTATTGTCTTGAATCTGACATCTCTGTGTTAACAATAGTTAAGAGATGTATTTCTTGAAGACCCAAATTCTGAAAACACAGTCATTGGTGCTGAAGATTTCCAAATTGCCTTGGAGCGTTATCCATTGCGCTTCAGCAATCTGGATGGCCAGATCAAGAGCATTTGTCCAAATAACGATGAGCCCATTTGGGTGGCCAATATCAAAAGAGGTATTTTGTCCACCTTCCAAAATGCTATGGATACTTTGGAAAAAGAACAGAGTTTGCAGGAGGTAAGTGTGCAAAAAAATTCTAAATATACTGTTTTGAGACTGGGTTATAATCAGCTTTGTAGTTAATATTCCATTAAGAATCTCCATTAAGGAAAGAATATAAATGACAAGAAAAATAATGTAGGGCACTTTGTTTGGTATTAAAATGTCTGCACAACTAGATTCTGATTAAAAGTCTAATAAAGGAGAATAAAGCAACTTGACAGTTTTTTTGTCTTTCCTGATAGTGCATTTTTGATGAATTGAGTAAATTTGCAAACCTTGAATAAATAAATATCCAGCTGGGACTGTTAACTATTACAAAATATTATAATTTTTACAACACTAGACTGACATCACCGGCCAATGTTTGACTCATTATACAATCGAAGAGGGGACTTGGCTATCAAATGCTGTTATTAAGAAGTCAAAGGATCTCACTGGGTGTATCGGTCGCACGGATCATTACACATCATTCCAGTCGAACCCTTACCATCCGAAAATTGTAAGCAATGTCGGGTTGGTGGATTGCATAGATACAGTTAATGAATATTAAAATTCCATATAATTTTATTTTCTGTGATTTTGCAGTCTTCCAAAACGCCATCGTTGGTCGAGAGCGATCATAATTGCGAGCAAATAATCAGTCAAGGTCAACTCCGGAAGTCCATTTGTGTGGAAAGTCACAAGTTTCAGCCATTTTCTGAAGGAAAGGGCACTGGTGCAATTTCCACAAATACACAGCGCTTAGAATTTCTCAAAGAAGAACAAGGAAAACATTCGAGCAATGGTAAGCAGCTTTATTATTTTTTTTTAGTAGTGATACTTTCATTTGTATACGTTTTGTATAATATGGGGCCATACATTTCTAATTTTTTTACTTTAGTATTTTATACTTATTTTTATAAAAAAATTTCCTAGAATTTCCTTCGAGTCATTTACTCATCAACTACCATTGCCAAATTTTCCTTAAATGAAACATAATTTGAATTTGAATAAAAAAACTGACATTTGTGACGTTTTTAATGGCGTGATTAAGTAGTTTTATTTAAATACTGCGATTTTTTGTGTTAAATATTTAGAAGTTAATTTCAAACGCTCAAGTCTGCTGTTTGATCACAAGTACCGTGAATTTGGACAAAATACGGATGAAAAGGATGCCGAAAACGCTCTTATTGAGTTGTGCCTGGGTTCAACCGACGACATTCGACCTGAAACTCCGAGATTGTTCTCTCGATTGGTGCATAAATTGCAGGAACTCAACTATGAAAAACTGATGGTCATCTATCAAAATGTTGACGAAATATGCAATGGCAACAAGAAAGCAAGGTAAGGATATACATGATGTTTGATGGGCAAGCATTTGTTTTCCTTGTGCAGAGACTATTTTGATTACTTCCTGTTTTTGCTAAATGTAAGTTTCATTATTTTTATTTTAGGAAATTCTTATATGATGCCATCCCTCTTACAGGAACTGTTGCTGGTATCACGCTCATGAGGGACTTGATTTTGAATAGTGAAATTTCAAAGAATGAAGCCGATACTTGGTTACTCATGCTCAGTTTTCTGCCCAGACCTAGCAAGGAAATTATAGCTTCAAGCATGGTAAGAAAACAGTCAATATACTATAGTAGTTAATAAGATATTGTCGTGTTGCTGTAAAAGGCATGTTTATCCATAAATGGTAGGATGCATTTAGTAGTCATATTTACTAAATTTGTTTACTTCAAATAAATTGTGAGTGAAATGGTTCGGATAGTATTAAATTTGGATAGCCTTGAGATTATATTGTTAGTAGAGTCTGGTTTAAATCTAGTTCTGTTTACTTATTTCAAGTGTTATTGTATGCCAACCGACGCCTGTCATCACCATTATATAATTGTTATTTCCACGTCATTGACTATGGTTAATTTCTCTACAGGGCAATCACTTCACTCTTTGAATTTTAAGTTTTCATTTAAAGATGTTTATACTCATGTTTCTGAGATGAAAATAACTGTCATTAAGAAGTAATTTAGTGCGAAGTAAATCACTTAATATAAACAAAAGCTTGTAAAATGTATAATTCACCATATGAGTGTTTAAATTCTTTAATCTCAAATATAAACCTTTATTTTGAATTTTTCATCCATATTTTCCAGTTGTTGTCAGTGTGAGTTGATAAAAGTAAATTAATGATAATTTCTCTTCACACTGAAGGAAATTTCTTTTGTATCTTGTCTCTGTATTTGCACTTAAGATGTGCTGCCATTTTTATGTATTTATAATACAAATGCCGTTATGCTGTTCATCATCGTGGTATCAATCCCATTAATGAGACTGCTTTAATATTTTCCTTTGGTCAACTTTCTTCTATTTTAATTAATCATGAAAGATGTTTTCGTTTTAATTGAAATGACTTTGCCTTATTAATAATATGAACCGACCTTTATCCCTACAAATTCGGTAAATCCAAAATACACGACCTTTTTTAAAAGTCAACCAATGAAAAATGTTTTCGAAGGTTGAAACCTCGATTGATTCTTTTTATCATCATTAATAATGAATAGATTAATTTCAATGCTCGCTTTTCCAAATCTTACTTACACTCAGCAGATTATTTTTATAAACTGGCAAGTCCATATACTTAGTCAAGAATGGGCATTAGCGCTATTTTAGCTCTTTAATATTTAAGACTTTGGCATTATTAGATTAATATTGCATTTTTAGGCAATATCGGATTTCCATTGAGTTGAATTGAACAAGTGTCTGCTGTGTAAAATATATCATCCACTTTAAATGATGTTTAAGATTAATTGCAAATACGTTTTTATATATATCTATTACAGCCATTGTTGGACAATCCATCTGAATTTCCCAAAGGACTTTTGGCAGTTTCAGCTTTGACCCATTCATATTGTAAATCCAATCCTGATTGCAGAAAGGATGACGAAGTGAAAAATCTCGTTAAAAAACTAGCGTATCATCTGAAAAGAAACTGTCATTCAGAAACTGATCAGGAGAAGGAAATTGTAAGCAATGCTAATTGATGGTTACATCCTGATCTGTTAAGTTTAATCGATGATAATATACTCGTTATGTATAAAAACAACAGAAATGCTATTTGTGTGAGTTATTGGTGGCATTTCGTAAAGGCACAAAAACCTGCCAGATTTATATACAAAGATAAAAAATATTCTTGTTGGGCAAATTTTTAACTATAAATTTACTATTATGAAAATCTAAATCTAAAATGTTCTCAAATGGACATTTAAACATTCCGCCAAAGAACAACAAATTGCATACAGTATACTTGTGTTATGCTAAAAACATGAGTTTCACTACCGTATTTTACGGACACACCTTAATTTATAAGCAATTTAAAAAAAAAAAAAAAAAGTAGTGTAAGACGCACCTGAATTTCGGAGGCAATTTTTTGAAGAAAAAAGTGCGTCTTAGTCCCTAAAATACGGTATATGCTGTGCACACTATTTAAGGAGTTCCGTTATGTTGTACAAATTTAAAAGGGTTCCGGGACTAAATTTAATTAGAAAGCGTTTGAACTGTATCCATGGTCAGTTAATTTCTAACCCTTGCATAACCCGGCAGGTTAATTTTTTTTACTGCGGAACCCTAGTACAAAAAATGCTCTGCATGGCCTGCCGGACGTTCATTACAATACTTGTTGCATCAAAAGAAATAAATCGGAATGCATAAATCTAATTTTTTTTGTTATAAAAATCTCACGAAATCCTGCTTGAATACTTGTTTAATCTCTTTATCTCTGATTTGATGAAAAAGTTTCCTTATTTTGATATATTTGATCTTCTTTTAGATACTTCTCACACTAAAGGCTTTGGGTAATATTGGGCACATTGAAGATGCTCTACCCGTTCTCAATACATGTTACCAGTCTATATCAAATCCTATTGAAGTGCGTTTGGCTGCTTTGGATGCCTTCAGAAGACTTCCATGCAATTTTAAGGTGAATTGAAATAGTTTAGCATATTATAGCTTGTTTTGAAAGTTTACCAATGAAGATGTTTTTTATAGAGAGATGCAATCTTTGAATCCTATTTCAATTTTGAAGAAGATGCTGAAATACGAATTGGGTCTTATTTGGCCATCATGAAATGCCCAAATGAAAACATTTTAACTAAAATAAGGGAAAATCTTGACAATGAAGAGATGAATCAAGGTATAGCATCTGGTTTACATTATTTATTTAAATGGAGGCCAACATGTACATCATTTTGCCAGTTTTGTGCCAGAAAAATTTAATTTGGTTTTTTGATTACTTTTGTTATGCAGTAATTTATTTTACACGTTTTATACAAAAACCTTAGAAGCTGAGGATGCTTTATTCATTGTGACGATTTAAAATACCCATATACATGTAGCTGAAATACTTTAATATTTATAAAAAAAAATTTCAATCAGGTGTTCATTAAATCATTAAATTTTCAGTGGGCTCATTTGTTTGGACTCATTTGACCAGCATCCAAGAGACGTCTGATCCTTATAAGATGGAAATCAAAAAGATTTTGACTAGCAGGAAATTGCAAAAGAAATTTTCTACGGATGTTCGGAAATTTTCACGCTACTTTGAAGGCTCAGTTTTCATGGATTCCATTAAGACAGGAGCACTTGCTGATGGAACCATTATATTTTCTCCAAAATCTTACCTGCCCAGGTCTTCAACCTTAGGACTAACAGTAGACATTTTTGGTGAATCCATTAATCTGTTTGAGGTAAATTTAGAAATATGTTTTTAAATGTATAAGTGTTGTGTTCGTGATTTTGCATTAATGCGTTTGCTTGTATTTTTTGCATTCAGGTTGGAGGTCGCGTGGAAGGATTTGAATTCTTAGTGGAATCATTTTTCGGGCCCAAGGGATATTTTCCTGATGATACCATCCAGAAAATCTTAGAGTCTGCCAGAGATAAAAAATCTTACGATGAAAATAAACTTGACCGAATAGCCAAAATTGTAATTTCTTATTATTAGTTACATTTAATTTTCATTCAATTTTTTTGTGCCTTTTTTAAAAAAATATATACACTTTTGAAATTTTAGTTTAACGTGAAACATTCATCTGAAGAGGAACCCCGTGGCGAAATGTTTATGCGGATATTTGGCAATGAAATAAATTTTATGCAGTTTCGAGGATTCGAGCAACTTTTACAACGTTCAACAGACGGATTTAACATCCTTCATGAATTGATTCAGTTAACTCATAAGGAAGATAGCGAATATAGCAAAAGCTTCATGTTCTTAGACAGCAGTCTTATCATACCAACTTCTGTTGGATTGCCCTTGAATCTTACTGTAAATGGTACTGCTACCGTTAATTTGAAAGCGGGAGCACGATTGGATCTCAGTCAGTTAAGATCGAAGAATTTGCTGTTCAAAATGAAGATTCAACCAAGGTAAGCTCAAACTCATTAATTACTAAATTAAATTTGCAAACATGTATATGGATTTGATACTTGCTTTTGTAGTGCATCTGTGGAAATTGCTGGTAGCATGGTTTTGGATGCTTTTGTAACAAGAGCCGGATTAAAAATGGTAGCGACAATGCACACTTCAACATATGCCAACGGTCAAATAATGTTGAAGAATGGGGAAATTTTGAAGGCAAATATCGACATGCCCAAAAATCAGATGGAAGTCTTTGACATTCAGTGCGTATTGTTTTTTTTGTTTTTTTTTTTAATTGCAACTGGAATAGGGTAAATCTGAAACGTTTTAATTTGGAGAATAAGTAATTGTGTTTTCTGGATATTTTAGATCGAATCTATACATTCTCAAGGGACAAAAAGAGCAAGTGCATGAACCATTGGTTGCTGACCAAGTGAGCCTAAAGAAATGCACCGGTCAGGGAATCTCAAAAGTTCTTGGATTGCAACTTTGTGGGGAATTTAAATTCCCCTCGGTTGGAGACGAACCTAATGCACCAATTTTGCCGTTGGCTGGGCCAATGGCAGCCAGAATTTACCTGCTTAAGACTGATGAAACATTGAAGTCCTATAATCTGGAATACCGATGGGACAGGCAATTGGTGAGAATCCTCCAAGTATTTAATTTAGGTTCTGGTTAGGCCAGAGTTATTAACATAATATACTGAGGTTTGCTCCCCAGTAAAGGTTTGTGGGAAATTTTTGGATGGGTGAAATTCCTGAAGTAATGTCTTTAGAAAAAGAGTTTAAACTGAGGTTCCGTGCAGTTCGTCAGTATTAACTCTGGTGCTCTTTCACAATTCTAGGTGACCCCAGCGGAATCACAGCCTTACTATGTACGAACGGGTCGCCTCTCTCTTGATACTCCTAAATCCACTGTGGATCGGGAATTGACTGCAGAATTCGTTTTTAATGAGGGCAACAGGACAATCAACATTCTTCTGGTGGCACCATTCAAGAAAATGTCATTCAGTGGTAAATCTTCATGTTCTTAATTTCATTCGAATTAGCGAATTTGTTATTTAACTTATTTTGTATTATTGTGCACAACAGGACAATTTCTCGGCGACAAAACATATAGGAAGTTAGACGCATCTGTTAAAGTTGATGATCGAGAACGTTTTGCATTACAGTCAGATTTGCAAATTGACAATACCAGGAATAATTTTAGGATGAGTCCAAGTGTATCCATTTTTGTTGATGGGCAACCTATGATCGGATTAAAAGGCTATGTTCTCAAGCAAGATGACAGGAAATATAGCATGGAAGTATCCATGGAACATGTAACAAGCCAACCGGTTACTCTAAGTGGTGAGTAAACTTGCTTAAATTCTGTGATTTGAAATTTTGGATTTGTCCACAAGTTAACAGATTTTTTGGGAAATATTTAAAATGAGGCATTCGTAATAAGTCCTTAATTTTTGTATATGAAATCTAATGGGAGCACATTAGACATTATAAATCGGAATTTATGTTAACACGTACATTTGGTTTTTCCAAAAACTATTTCTCTTTTTTATCAACAGGCTTTCTAACAAAGAGTTTGAAAGATGACAAGTCTCGTTATGATGCTGATATCACCTTTGCATCCAGACCTTTGCACTTTTTCGCTAAATGGTTTATGCAATCGGATTCCTCCATTCTATCTTCGAAAGGCACCATTGAGTACAATTGGTTAAAACGTGACAAACAAGCTATTACTTTTACCACAAAATCCAGCAAAACAAACGATCTCAACTCGGGAGTAGCTTACAACATAGACGCTGATTTCCAATGTACAAACTACCCCAACCATAATTGGGCACTATCTTGGAACATGCTGACGGCAAATGGACAAATGAATAACAGTTTTTCAGCGTTTTACGGCCCGGACAAGTCAGATTCGTCCAAACTGATCGGTTTCCAATCAAATTACAAGATGGAAGGATCATTGCTCGATCATAGGGTAACATCCACTTGTCAAATTCTATATCCTTCAGCCAGATTAGACGCCACCATCGAATTGGCCCATCAACTGACTCCAAGCAACCTGAAAACAAATATCGTTTTCAAACCAAAGCCTGATAAAAAAATATCCCTTGTTCTGAGCGTGAATAAGGATGCTGACCAACAGGAATTGATTCGTGGTTTGGCTGGACTCGACGTTTTTGGCAACAGAATGCAGTTGACCGGAAATGTACTTCAGCCAACGGTAGGAGATTTTGTTGTCAACGTGGAAGGCAAGTGGGCCAAAGATGCCATTGCAACAACAGTCGTGACTTTGAAGAAGCATGGTCCATCGAGCAAGTCATGGGGTCGCGAGCTCTCGGTGGAGGTAGCCCTTCCAGGTCAAGATCCAATTGTGTTAACAGGCGATGTATTGCTAAATGGGGCTGAAAGGAGCATCCATGGTGAAGCTAATGTCAATGGTCAGCAGTATAGGACGTTTGCAGAGTACCACAGACCCTCTCTAGAAAATGTGCAGATTTTTGCTGGGGCAAGATCTCCGAATCAGGAATATTCGGTTAATGGACAATTTTTCAACACTGCTAACGAGCAAAACGCCACCACTAATGTCAAGCTTGCGAGTGGGCGTAGGATTTTGACTGAGATTCACCTGAAACGAGACGGAATTCATACCGATGCCAAAGCTTTTATTGTCCCTGATGCAGACCGCACACCGGAGAAGAAGTATGTTGCACAGTTGGATTTCCAGAAGCTGTTTTCAGGTTCAGAAGGTTCTTTAGCTGTAAAGTTCCCTGTTCACGACTATGATATCGGAGTCAGCTGGAACGTCAGTGCAAAGAACTCCCACACACTTGTGGGTTACAGCGAAGTATGGCTGGCTGATTATAAGATAACTGCTGATGGTGAACTGAAGGCTATTTTACGTCCCACCTCACGGGATATTAATGCTAGCCTAAAAGTCGACACTTTGTTTGGTGGACTTCACACTTTTGGAATTGTCGTTGGACATTCTGACGATGGAAATAAATGGAAGAATAACGCTCTGCTTCAGTTGGATGATCAAGTCGTATCAACATTGGACTCTTCTGGCAGTTTCTTCCAGAAAGTCGACCGTAGAAGCATTGATATGGAGGTGAAAATGGCTATTCCAGTTTTGGATGAAAACATCGCTGTCAACATAAAACACAATTGGGCCAAAAAGCATGCAGATACTGTGCTTTCTTTTGGCTGGCCTGCAGATCAGCCAATCCAAATTGCACTTACATTTGCCGACGATAGCATACCAAGGAAACTTCATTATACGATGAGTACAAACTTAACCACGCCGTATTCATGGATTCGAAATGTTGGCTATGCTGCAAACTTTATCTCCACCGATAAGACAATGGTCCAGATGGATTCGCATTGGGATGATAAGCGTATTTTGGTTGATTACGAAGGCAGTACCCGTTTGATTGGCGAGAAAATTGATTCTTATTCCACCATCCAAGTCAACACACCGTTCCAGAACTTTGAAGCCATGTCTTCCGTGCTCCGTTTTGCATTGGATGCATCGAGCTTGACAACTGCAGTAGACTTCAGTTGGGACAAAGAGCGCATTGCCCTGGAGTTGACTAGCGCCGGTGAGATTGGAACTTTTGGAAAAAATGCTATGGCTTCCTTGCATTTTGTGAGCCCTTTTACCCCACTGGATGACGTATTGTTCACGCTGGAGAAAAATCACCGACAGCCACATGCAAAGTATAACGTGGAAGTTAAATGGGCACCCAATAAGGCCATCATCACTCAACTAGAATATGGTGTGCAAACTTCAAAAGACGTTTATGTAAAATTGAATGTCATAGAACCCTTTCACATTATCCACCAATTTGGATCCGAGATCCATTACTCAATTGCTGATAACCGCTTTTTGGGAAAACTTGTTGGGACGTTAAATAAAAATACATTGGAAACATCTGCAAATATCCAAAAAACGATGAATACAGATGGTTCATTGTCTCTAAATGGACTGGCAACTCTGAACATGCCTTTTGCGAGAATTCAAGATGTGCGAATGGAATTTGAATACAAGGGAAAGCCATCATTTTACAAAACCCACACAAATATGGAACTGAATGGTCAGAAAATCTCTTTCAATCACGAGCTTCACTTGATCGATTGGACAAATTTCCATCATAGCATGCATTTCACCCTTCCTGAAGAAATATTTCTCATTAAAGAAATTAATTTAAGAATCGTACAATCAATGGAGGAAAATACATACAAGCACAAATCCGAATTCAGTTATTCGCCAGATCAGTCGTATTCTGCAGCTGCAGAGCTGACTGCAATGATGACACCTGGCCAATATCATTTTAACGGAAATGCAAAACTGGAAACACCTAAACAGCAATATGGTCCGTTCAGCCTAGTAGCGACTCACAGTACTATGAATACAGCGGTGAAATCCCTGTTGACTTTGGAATATTGGCCAAGTAAAATAATTGACTTTATGTCTACCTTCGAAGCAAATCCACTTATTGGAACGGGACGTGCAAGATTGACCACACCATTCCCTGGATTTGAATCTATCTCGACCTCTGGACACTACAATTTAAATGGTGACGTAAAAGCTGGTGATGTGATTGTCCAGTGGGCTGCAGACAAGGTGATCAAAGCAGCGGTGAAGCACAGGATGGTTGGCTCACGTTTGAACTCTGAAATTGTACTGTCTACACCCTTAGAAGGATACAAGCATAACAATGCAAGTTTGAACTTCAATGGTGCCACTAAGATGGGCGAAGCTGCGGTTACCTTTGCCGAACAAACGGTAAGTTATAAAAATTTTCCTTCATTCTCGAATACAATTTAGTGCATTTATGATTATAAAAGTTACGAGTCCTCTATTAATTCGGAGCTTGATTTAATTGCTTGAGGTGACATGTTGCATGCCACATAACATATTTTCAGAGAAAAAAGTAGATGAATTTTGATATTAATCTAATTTTTATAAGTCAAGACTTTTTCTGTATTTTCGTGCAAAAATCAAAAATTATACAACAAAAAAAAATAACGAAAGCCTATCATGTGGACATGATAATCTTTTGCTACCACTATTCATTCATTAATTCTTTGCAGATGACGATTTCAACTAAAAGTAAAATGGACAACGGGAAGGGAAATTTGGCTATAAGTGTTGTCAGTCCTTTTGAAGGTTTCGAAAATTTCGACATAGCTACCGACTTTGATGTCACTTCTGTGGACAAAAAAGCTACTTTCAAGAGCAGCGGAAGCAATATCGAAATCACGGCTTTTCACAATGTCCGCGCTAACTCTATGGATTCTGGAATTACTTTCACAAGTGCGATTCAAGGATTCGAGCACATCTCCATTGGTTCTCAATTCGATGACATCAAAGGCGAAAAAAAATCCACGATTAGCATTGAAAAGGGTCCAGATTTTAAAGTTCTTTGGTTGGCCAACTATGTAATGGGACCTCAAAACGGATACCTGAATATAGGGTTCAGCAGCCCAATTGGAGGATTGGAGTCATTACGTTTAGGATCGAAGTACGAATTTCAGTCTCTAGAAAAAGAATTCGGGCTAGAGCTTGCCTATAAGGAGAATGTTTTAGGAATCACAACTAACCTAAAGAGTCGCAGCAAATTTGAACGTCAAGTAACAGTATTATTAACTACACCATGCCCGCATTTCGAAAAGATGTCCGTTGTTGGTCGATTTGATTTGACAGGAAAGGTCAACGTTGGTGAAGTCATTGCTACCATAAATGAAAAGGAAGCAAACCTAAAATGTGAATTAGAATTGAGTCAAGCAAAATCAGATGTGAAAATAACGATGACATCTCCCATTGAAGGAATGAAAAATGTGCAGTTTAAGGGCAGTTTCATACAAGAGAATGAATTAATGGATGCCAAACTACAATTCATTAAAGGATCAAAAATGTTTGAAGCTAATATACTGAAATCCCTCTTACCAATGAAGGTAGGCCACAATTTTACTATCATCGATACAAATATGTTCCTATATTTTCAGTATTAAATGTAATATGACCCTGGTGAAAAAAACAATAGAAACCAATAGAGATTTTTATTGGTTTCTATTGTTATTTGGACACTGTTGATTTTAATTGTTTTCTGTGGTTCATGGATTGACTTCTATGGTTTAGCTGTATTGACTGAACAATAG
>JAQGBW010001163.1:0-28820 GCA_034698625.1 Julus scanicus
ATTGTATAATTTTATATATCTGTAATCAAAACGTGTACTCATTTGAGTGGTTAATAAAATAATAATAATAATAATAATAATAATAATATAATACAAATTACCACTTATTTTGAATAGACCCTTCCATTATTTCCGAAATTCCACAGTAGACCAGCCTGATAGCATTCAACAATATTCACATTTGTCACCATAGAAGTAACTGTTGAACTGATGGATATATCCAACTGACAGTGAACTAGATTACACGATAGCGTCCAGATTACCCTTGTTAACTCGCATATTTCTGCACAACAATCTGAGCTGAGCTCACTGCTGCAATTACATCATGACGATGAAAATTTCCGGGAAAATAACTGCAACAATTAAAAGACACCGACTATAGGATGCATCACAATGTCAAGCGCAAGTAACCAACCGACACTGGCAAATTATAATAAAAGTATGACTCGTTTCACGCTAGGGTGGGTGCCCATGAGTATAGTACCAAAGTGAGCTACAGTATATCCAGAAATCATCAATCCTTTCATCATCTCGTATCCCCATCACTCCTCCCCTCGCAAACCTTCCCTATATCAGCTTATGTCTATCATCAATGAAACGTTTTTAAAAAACATCCTCCATATTTAAACGCCGAATGCAGTCAGTCCTCCCCTTGCATTTTCATACAGTGTGAACTGCTCTTGTCATACATGACTTCACACTTATTTTACGGGAAAAAAAATCACAGCCTATTCCAGCTCGAGTTCTAAACGACTGCCACACGGATGAGATTTTCAATATGATAAAAAACACCCGAATCATCACCATAAAAACTTATCATTTGACAATCTGAGAGATTATCACGGATCTAAAAGACACAATGGAGGATGCTCAGACAAGAAGTGGCGGTTAAGCGGTTAGGCAGATGTGAAGTCACGTGTGTCGGTGTTAGCCAAGTTGACCAACTATGAGATTGATATTGATGGCAAGTGCCCAAACGAGTCCCTTCAAGCGCCATTTTGATACAGATTATCCAGTCAAAGGGGAATTTCCTTTATGATCATCCACAATGGAAAGACGAGAAAAACCGTCGTTGGAAGGATATTTTAATAGAAGTGAAAAACTGATCATTTTTGTCCAATGCAAGAGAAGATTGAGTAACTTGATCTTTGGCCTCCTTATTTTGGACAGTTTTCATAAAATCTACATCCTACAATAACATATGAATGCATAAGTGAATTCTTCTGAAGCTACCATACATTTTATGAATCACATTTCATACGAAATAACCTACGCGTAGTTTCCAGCACATCATCACACATTCACAATTATACTCAATCCCCCAATAAAATGAAAATAAATACGACTGAGAAAAAGTTAAGCCGATTAATCTATGAAATTAGAATTCATTCGTCCTATTCAATCATGTAGCTACTTATCTCATTTGGCATTAAACTGGATGCCACACGCAATGATAAACAAGCACCGCCATCTACCGATAAAAATAAGCAACTTCCAATTGTATGAACAAAAAAAAACGTATTGCATTACAGGATGTGTAATAAGTTCGTAAATGTAAAACCAATATTGTGATAATTGAAGTATTTTCCGATGAGGAAGAAATTATTAAATACTACTAGTTTTTTTTGTTTATCACTATTAATGCTACTTAGCCTGGATGTGATTTTCTTTCTGCAAGTTGCTGAGTTTTCAGCTAATCTTTCTGTCTTATTTTGTTAAAATTTCACGAAAAAATAACCACATTAATTTTTTACATTTTAAACACTTCCATTGTGCATCTAATTTATGTATGTTAAATTTGTAAATTTGTAAATTTGTAGTAGCACCTGATGAAGACACAGCCGAAAAGTTGTGCAACTATCAATGAAATACAGTAGAATCTGTCTAAATACATCCTGAGTAAACGAATGACCTCTCTAAATGCATAAAATGTGCCAGTCCCCACTTGGTAATCCGTATATATAAATGAACCTGTCTAAAAGCATATTTTACAAGTCTTGCTTTCAGCAGATGGTAGCCATCATTATTAAATTAAATATTGCAATTATACAGAAGCTTGAAAATTTTTCAACATCAGAACATGAGAAGTCACATGAAATATCAAAACTCACGATATTTAAAAAAAATGGCCGCCTGTGACTGTTTTACACATAAATGCAATCTGATCCGCAGCTCATAAAGTAAATTTTACGTAGAACTTAACGCAAAAAATTCAGCATTATGTCGATTTATATACAGCCGAAATTTAGTTCTTGTAAGTTCACATGTTTATTTCTGACTATAAACATTTAAGGTTGAAATGATGGCGATTTTTTGCTCAATTAGTCAACGCAACGATACAATGTTAGCACAAAACGCTTTTTCCCTCGATTCTGAGAGGAAAACTAAAAAGAGGTCGCCCTAAAACCCAACTCATTTTGGTCCAACCATTCTTCCTTTTAAAAGGGTCGCGAAATTAGAGTATAATTAGGTATTATTTTTTTTTCTGTGGCAACGCTGCACAATACAAATCTGATACGAAATAAAAGAAGCCCTACATAAAAGCCTTATGAGAATGAATGCAAACAAGTTGCATGCAAATTGACAAATGGTTGTACAATAGGCGGAGGAAGGGGTTAGCAATTTGGAAACTAATAACAATATGCAGTGTAGAAATTTTCTTGAAGCCAGCACAATAATGCCTAACCTTTCACAAATCATTATAATCCACGGTGATAAGAAATCGAAATTTTGTTTCCAAAAACATAAACAACAACACGCACACGCATTGGAAACATGCCTGCCGGTTATTTCATTTCCCCCATGATTTTAGTCGAGAAATGCGGGCTAGGCTGAGTGTGGGTTGCACCTAAGTCTGTAATCGTCGATTAACGTCAACAAACAGCACACGTTTTAATCGCCGGTTACGCTAATCTGAGTTTGGCCTTAACATGTCCGAAAAAAATCAACGTATACACGGTTAATTTATTGGCCTGCACACGGACAATTATCGATAAATAAACTTGATAAATTCGATTGATATGTAAATTGTCGATTGCCAAAGTTGTTTTGGCCTACGCTTTCGCAGTGATTAATTACACACGTGAGAAATTTAAAAGGCCTGCATTCAGGTTGTGAAAGATTTGGTATACAGGGAGTTAACGCTTAAAAGTCAAAAATTAAACATGGGCTTATGGATATGAAGTCACGGGGCCTAAATGCTAGAAATAATTGGTCTGCATGTAGTACATCAAAATGCACTACACCTGTCATTATAAGCAACAGGATATTCTACATCATTTCCAAAGAAATTGAAAGAAAATAGCTGTTCATACATTGTGATGACTCAATATCACATCAAGGTGGTGTCACCTTTTGGTCAGCTGACATTATCAGGAAACGCACGCTAAATACGTTATATGAATACACAGTGGAACCTCTGTTTCCGAACACCACATGTTGTTTCGGTTTACGAACGATGATTCAGTTTACGAACACATCTCTGGACCACCAATCAAAGATCCGAGTTTCTGCAATTGTTTTACTAGTTTCAGCAAAACATCTTCGTTACTATAATAAGTGTTACTAAATACAGGAACATCAAAAATGCTAGAATTTCCGAGGATTTAAATTAAAATCGATATTAGTTTTAAGAACATAGCCTACATTGCAAATATGGCAAAACCTCGTCTCTTGTTTTATCCACGCCAAGTGGAGATGCAATGGATGACAATCCATTGATGACGTCGATTTGAGACTTAAATAATATAATTAACAACAGAATAGAGTAAAATAATAAAAAATTTCCTATTTAAAAACAATGTTAAAGTAAATTTCTTAAACAGAATGTGCAAATGAAGTTGATTCACAGCAACGTCAGCATGACGACACCACGTGGGTATCTTTATTTCCTATAATGTTGGAAATTATGGATGTATATATTAAACCGCTTCCTTCTAACATTACTGTTATATTTATTTCCTTTCTGTATTATTTCCACAAATAAAGCAATAACACGGTAAGGGTTTAGTAAGACGACCATGTGGGACTTAGAATGGGACCTAACCTAACCTATGACCTAACCTTTCGACCATGTGGGAATGGCCCTAAGGTTAGGTCCCATTCTAAGTCGTTTATTCTGAGTCCCATTTTAAGTCCCACATGGTCGCCTTACTAAACCATTACCAGTTTTTCTACCATTCAAAATTGCAAAATATTTACCGTTTTAAATTCTGCCATAAACAGCACCTTACTGCAACAATACTGCAGTTAATTTGAATAAATAGCAGTAGATTTTCTGCAGGGATGTTTATGATTACGTTACTCACTTCAAATCAACCCAGTTGTACCCAATTGTATTACTGATTATATTTCACCTCCATTTTTCAATAATGTAGACACACTGAACCACCACATGGGGGCCAATTATCTTGTTAACCGGATTCCAAAATTGATTCAAAATTTTCTATTTTGCACAAATGATCCTGTTGTTAATTCGTACCTCACTTTCTGGTATTATCCTGTTTCAGCGACCCCTGCTAGGTCCAGTACAATCACCATTGCCAGAGTAGAAGTTTAGGTACACCCCAAATGGGCCAAATTATACCCATTTCCAGACTGAACAATGACTTTTAGACCATTACAATAATTCATTGCCTGCTAGTGGCCCACCTTCTTTATGGGGCAGGGTAACACATTACATTGTGACAAACCAAGATGTTGCACCTCAATGAATTTTATTAGACAGTTATAACCCTCTTTCACCAACAGTCACAGATGGAAAGTCACATTACCATACTCGGTGGTGATAGCTATCGTGAAAACCTAACTTATGACGAGGTAATAAATGTACCATGCTCGTGTCCATTGGAGGTCTCCGTGGTTAGGGATGCCCAGCCTGCTTGACCTAAAGTCAATTTTGACCAGGACGTCTAGCATTTAAAACATTTAACCCAAAAAGAGATCAAAATCTCGAAAACTGACATTAAGCACCTATAAACTGCACACAAAAAATGGCGTGTTTGTGGTCTAGGTAGATTTTTAAGTTTGGACTAAAAACACAGATGCAACAGAAGTACTTTATCATAGTTCTACAAGTATATGGAAACCCCAAAACGGCCCCATTAAGCCACGTGATAAACATTCACCGATATGGCTTTCTCCAACAGATGGCAAAAACTGTATTTTACATAACAAGCCGCATGCATAATAAATAAGTAGGATGGTCTAGTCGCCATTTTGATCCAGAAGCATTTTACAACTTAAAAAGCACACAATTCTCAAAAGCTCTTCAAATAAACTGGTTTTCCAATTGAAATTTGTAGTAGATGTGTTTGAACTTTCCATTATTACAGATTACTTCACGCTCAAGTACCAGAAATGAGTATGAACAACAGATGTCGGCCAATTGATGCCTGCTTCAATTGAACTGGATTGGATCAGGGAGGGTATCTTGACATGGTCTGTTCCGAAAAATCAACAGACCAGACTGCCTATTTTTTTTATAAAGTTAACTTTTTTGTTGTTGTAAAGATTACTTTTTTTTATAAAAGATCTAATTATATGCAACGTTAACCAAAATACACGTAACCTAAAACTACCCTCGGCCAAACACGAACCAAATAATAGTATTTTAATACGAGTCTCTTAAGATGTCTTAAGGATTTCGACAAGAAATCAATCAAAACTAAACAGCAGGCAAAAGAACATAATACAAAAAAAAAAAGACATTACATGTACTAGGGAGTAGCCTTGCATGCCCAAATGACTGATCTACCCGACTAAACTTCATAAAGTTGAGCTCCGGCCCTGCTAAGGCCAAGGGCGAATCATTTTGAGGGTAAAAATTAGATGACGTCACAGTTGAGGTTTAAAAATAGGCTACAATTAAGGGGTGTATTGAGAGCAGCTTAATTAGCGTGTGAACGGGGCAATATCATTTAATTGTGTGTACACGAATTCATGGTTTTAAAGTTTTACTCCGTTTTTTTCCAACTTAAACAAAAACACACATTGGTAATGCAATAATTAGAGCGATTAAGAGAATTGTTTCATTCAATAAATGCAGTCACGGAATGGATTAAAAAGCTGAAAAACCGATTTGGATAGAATTAATGCCCTATTCCCACCAGACCGAAAACGCCCGCATTTCAGTGTGCTAGCGGAGGTTTTACGCTGCGCATGCGCACTGGTGCCACTGTCATCGTTCCTTTCCGCTGAGCGGATAACCACGCCCATATATGGTCTGCTGACGATTCTGCGGAACGAGCGGGGAAAAAACAGGAGCACTGAAATCTCCATGATATGTTACATCAAATTATGTGAAAAAGCTCACGATTAAATATCCAAATTCGGTTGGTTGAAATCCATTCCGTGACTAGATCAGCAAATTTGTCTCTGGTTAACACTAGGCGCATGCTTCAGTGCGCTCATTGGAATGACCAACAAAATCCTATTTATATGACACATTAATATACCTGGTTAGTCACAGAAGAAAACAATGTCTGAATCGATCAAAGTGATTAGATGTGCCAATTTCGTTCATTCTGGTCTATTTCAGATAGGTAGACACCAAAATATTGTTATAGAATTTTTGATTAGAACATAAATAATCACATATGGGAAGCAATGTCATCGCATAGATAAGCATTAAAAACAAAAATAAAATGATAAATTCGACACAATGTGCAAGACTGAAGAGCCGCAGCATGTCGTTTAAGAACAGTACAGGGTGTGTTAAGAACCAAAATGACAAATGCTGGCAAAACACACCCCCCATTCATATTTCATTCAACGATGACATGTATTTTACATTAGCAATGTTAAGACATGTACCTTGACAATTTGTCAATGTAAAAATGTTCACCAAATCAAGATTCAGGAGATAAGTGCAGTCAGACCAAGCATTGACTGAATATGTATTCTTTTTCGTTTTTTGTCCCACTGAAGGACATTTCAACATAGTGACTTTTTTGCTCTCCCCAAACAGAAGAGAAGAAAAAAAGATTTAAAAATGACTCCGAATACATAACACGACTTCCTGATTTTTTATTTTCGTATAAAAAACAATGATCCTGACCACAAAAACTGAAAAATATGACGATAAGTGCACGCCATTCTTGAGGTTTTATGTCCATACGTGATGTAGGCTCAAACACGAAATATACATTACCAGAATGGGTAAATTATGGATGCAATTGAAATAACATATACCAGTAGAATTCAGGTCACTTTTGCTGTCTGTTATTAATGGCAATCTAAGTGGGGGTTACGTCATTCCAACACACAGCTAGTGGTCTACGTACGCCTTTGGGATTTTACAAACCAACTTGTGCTATTTAATAACGATCACTTTTGGCACCTTAGCCTATATATAGGACATACTCGTTCTTGTAGAATAGTATTCATTTTAAAATTATCTTCAGATGATGGGCTTATAAAATGTGAATATGTATGGAAAGTTTATATCAATTACCGTCTTTCATTAACATTCCTTAAGATGATAAACATCCATAGGACATAACTAGATTTTACATAAAATTTCATAAAATTTTGGTTCAAGATTCAATTATGGACGTTCTCTGAAATCCCGTCTAATAAAACGTCAATAAACATCTTTGCTCCGTTTCAGCACCCCCTGGTGGTATATGAGCTTTTAGCATTACATTTCCAACATGGCCGCGCCCTTGTACTCCAGACGCTGCCATGTTTCTCGTAAAATAAAACACACAATAATTAACCCGTTATACTAACTCGAAACGAAAACACATTTGCATAAGCTGCAATTTTCGTTTATGAAATCCTTCAATCAATGATAGCCTAATTTAGATCCCATAATTTTAACTGACACTTTTCGCACCTGTTCTACAGCATTCATTAAGCTTCAATTAGTGTTCTTCAATGGTCTAATTCCGTGCTGCCACATTTTTGCATGCAAATTGAAATTAAAAACTACCACAATTAATAAGTCTATAAATGTAGGTCACACAATAAATAAAGCATTAATCGACACTTTCAGTTATACCAGCTCGTATATTAATTCAGGATTTTTTTTTGAAATCACCTTTTTTTCTCTCGGACTCCTTACTCTACCAGGTTCTTACTCGAATCACTACAAAAGGAGTTATTGTATCCTCAGCACCTTCACTAATCAATTTCCTCGCCATAACTCCACAGGTGGCGCTATTTGTATTTTCTACAACAGTGACCCAAGAGTTGAGTGTGTTAATTGGAATTAATAAATAAAAGAAACTTTGATAATGGTAAAAAAAATGTATAAAAACCCCCACTTTTATACAGATGTTCTTGACTGATAATAAAAAGGATACAAAGTTTAGAGATTAGAAATTTGTTGCAAAAGATTTGCATGCCATAAAAGACAGCTGCGCCAATAGATACACAACTAAAAAATCCAAAAGTAAATTTATATGTTGAGACCTCAGAAAGCAAATGCGTGGGACATGCCATAAAACTTTTTTGCCAAGAAGACATTTATTGCCAAGAATCGTTTCTTCGCACATTGGCCCAAACCTAACCCTGCCTGGGGAGAGGCCCATTTTTCCGAGAAAATTATCTGGTTTTTACCAATTAAACGTGCATAAGCGCTTAAAATCTACAGAAATCGGTGTGAAATCCATTCCGTGACTACATCTCATAGTTGTAATCTTACCGTTGAAAAATAATTTGCAGTCACGACATGAATTTCATCGTAACTAAAAACAGATTTGGTTAAAATGTATGTATAAGAGAGGAGGTATACATTACGTGTAGCGCCCTCTGTGATAGTTTTATGAACTTCCTGGGGGGACAGGCCAAAAAGTGCCATTGAGTTACACGTGTTTTTTTCGCTCTTCAAAAGAGTTTTCAAACATTATGAAGTGGAATTGTTGTGTTCCATGTTGTAAAAACAACTTTAGGAACGTCAATTCCAAGATTTCATACCACAGGATCCCTAATAACTCCAATATTAGAAAGAAATGGCGATTTAAGAGTACCGCGACTATATGAGTATGGCAGATTCTAATAGTATCGTTTAGGCAACTTATAATTTATATCATGCATAGTACGTTTTATTACAATCAGAACTAAAGTGAACAAAATGTCAATAATTAAAAGGAAAAAGACCAGCGCATTAAATAACAATACAAATTTATAAACATATTAGCCTTTAGGATAACCCTCGATCGATCAATCGGGCTCATTTTCTTTGCTCAAATTATTTAATGCCTCTTAACCACCTATATAAGTTTGCAGCTAATTTCCGAACACTTAAAATGTTTTAACTATTTTCTAAAAGAAAAACAACAATCATTTTATATCCCCCAAGTAATTGTATGTACGTTTCATGCAATGTACGTGAGAAGTGTATAGCCTATACTCGCCAATGTATGTCCGAGATTTTTTGTTAAATTTGACACTCAGATTTTACATAGGTGCGTTTGTTAGCACAACAAGTTGTAAACAGAGTTCTTTTTTTGCATCTTCTCGTACTTTCTTTCAATTGTTCTTTAGTTGGAGACACAGAATTCCCCAAAAAACGATCAAAAAGTCATGAAATTATATGCACTTTTTACACGAGGCGTGGCTATTGTCAGTGCACATGGGCAGAACTCCCCGCACGTGATCACGCATGCGCCATGCTGCTATGTGTAACTTTCTCTGGTGTGCGACAAATTTGTCGTTACATCTGCTAGTGCAACGTGTGGTGAAATTCAAATAAAACGCCGTTTTGTTTAAATAAAATGGCCTACACGTTTTTAAAGTGGAATATCCACAATCATATTTCAAAAACTCACTTTAAAAATCTCATATATCCATAAAATTAGTTCCAAAAAGATGTAAATCAATCTAAATGCTATACGGACAACACTGGCTGTCCCCCCAGAAATATGGCCCCTAGAGGCGCTCGTGCATGGCACATGCGCCATTTTGTAATGTAGACCTCCTCTAGTGCATGCATGTATACATAAATTTTACCCAAATCGGCTTCGATCCAGTTAAGATGAAATACATTCCGTGACAATGGCACATTTGGAATCAAATCGTTAACATTGCAAGCAACTAACTAAAAACGCGTGCAAAACGAAATAATTCGCAGTCACGAAATGGATTTAACCGATTTGCTAAAATTGTATGTGCGCATGTGCATGCATTTATCCAACTCGATTTCCAAGTTTGGATGAAAGCCATTCCGCAACTAAAGCTAGAATATTACCAGAAAAATTAATAGCTAACTAAAATGTACCAAATTTAACGGTGAACTTTACATAACTGATATTTGTAAATATGGCATAAATAATAACAAAAATTGCAGAATACTTTAAAAACTACTAAAAATCCAGATAAATATCTTATTGCTTCAAGCCCTTGTTTCTGACGTTCGTGATCGTTCTATATAGCTTACAAAAAAGTGCTCCATAACTTAATTTGCATTCGTTTTTCAGAACATTCAAATCCAAGATGGCGTTTTGTTAAAGATGGAACAAATGGATGTTATACAAACAGGTATGAATAACCGGACTTCAATTAAGAGGAAGTTATCTCTCCCAAACTTGCAATCATCAAAAGAGTTCGTGTACTTCATCGGATACTGACCCAGGCATGATTCCGCATCATTTCAGGAGAAGAAAAAAAAAATACACGTTGATGTAACCCATCCTATGCTAATTAAGGTATTACGAGAGGGGTAAAAAAAATCCAAATACGCCATTGGGAACATGTTTCGTCCAGTGCACCCCACCCTAATGTTTCGGCACTACTCTTCATTAAATTTTACTTGAAGACCAATCTCATTAGTACTAATGCACTTCTAATGGGATGCATTAAAATGGCGACACAATGATATTAAAAGGAAAACTACGATGATTCATCGCAATTTTGAGTGCGGATTTTATGAAAATCTAATTGTCGAGGGAGGGGAGGGAAGCCATTCTGACAGTGCCCTTAAATGGTCAACTCGTCGAATGGAATACTTCAATGTAGTAAATGAATATTTTAGCACAGGGATAGGCTTACACACAGGCGTGTGACGTCACGAAACAAGCCTTGCTAATCAGCGGCCTGACAACAGGATTTGTAAATTAGAGCTGCAAAAAGCAAATGCTTAGTGCCAATTTGAAATCGGCACAATCGAGCACCGTCTGATATTGTAAAAAGCTTTCCAGCTGTTCGCCATTAAATCGAAATTAATTAAAATTCCATAGTTGCCGTGCCAAAGTTTTGGGGCTAAGCCTAATTCAATGCGTAACAACCGTATGCAATATATATGTACATTCTCTGATCAGCCAAGAACTACTAGTCACACTGAATTATTTTCACACTTCGATTAGTATCAAACATCATCTCAAAAATATACTAGTGAAATTAATCCATAAATCATGACATGACAGTAATGAAATTTGCAACCTCCCTGACTTTTCCTGCTTTCAAAACAATTTTCCCTGATCACACTTAAGACGGAAAAATAAGCCAATAGAAGAAATGTAATATTTATTGCTTGTTACTTACATTATAAACAGGCTATAGAAAAATAATTATTACAAGGATGGACTATTATTAAGGGAATTCCCTATTTCTATAAATGATGGGCGAATGCAATATTTATAAGTGCAAATTTCCCTGACAATTCAAAGTTTTACAAGTCTGGGGAAACCCCTCAGAAGAAATAGTATACTTATTGTATTTAATATACACTCGTATACAGTATATACAAGCTACAGAACAAAAACTATTATACAAATTAAGATATTAGGGGAATTCCCGATTAGTATAAATGAAGGGCGAATATAATAATATCTAAGTGCAAATTTCCCTGGTAATTCAAAGTTTTCTAAGTCTGGATGAGGGAACCTTATGACAGTACTGGAAGGAATGCTATATTTATTGCTTATCATAAAGAACAAATTATCATAAGGATGTACTTAGATATCATGGGTGAATTCCCCATTTCTATAAATAAAGGTTCAAAGCGAATGTAATGTTTATAAGTGCAAATTTCCCAGACAATTCCAAGTTGTCCAAGTCTGGGGAACCCCTGTGACAGTACTTATAAACTAATTTCGCTGAGAACATTCTGAGGAATCAATTAGCAACACTATGAGCCATGAAACTTATGGGAAACTTACTGAAACCCGTGAGATTATACCCATAGAATACACTTGCATATTTCAGTGTAGTCATACAAAGTCTGGGAAAAAGTAAGGAAAACCAAAAAATGCTGCAGATGCACAACTTCCTCGTGTTTCAACCGCATAAATTGGAATTATTGTTTGAGAAAAATCTCAAAAATTCATGCCAGGAAATTCACGAAGACACAACACATGTAAAACCACCAAAGTTAAAGAATGCATTTGAAGCCATACAGACGCCAAGCAGGGGATTAATTTCAACAAATTGCACAATACAAGTAGTGAAGAAACAAGAGGTCGCCTTTGCAATTATCTTAAAGATTCTCTGATGCAAGTGTGAAATGAAATCCTTGTAGTTGAAACAATACCCTCCACTGTTACTTTGATTGGCCATACAGCCAAGGTTCATATACTGGTACTGGAAGCTAGCACAAAAGTGTGCCACAGACATGTAAAATGCAAGACGTATCATTTGTTTACAATGCTTTTTTATGTATGAGCGGCAGTTGAGTGGGAACCGGACATCCTATAAACAATGCCGGTGCAGTAGGCTTAGTCCGTACCCTAGTAAATGAATACGTGGGGTGGGCTTCCCACCCCTAATAGAGGGCCAAAACAGAAACAATAGGCGGCCAATTATATTGGGGAGAGAGTGGTGATGAATAATTGGCACTGGGCGTCTACCGTACCGTTAGCCTACAAGTATACAAGAATATTCGATTATATTGGTCATCGGATCAAACATCTGCTTACGAAATAACTGCATGACCGTGGACACGAAGGTCAATTAAGAGTATTGAAAATCAGCGTATAAATTATAGGGTGAGTCAAGAGGTCAGATTTCCCCATCAGATTATACTATCGCTTAAAAAAACACAAAGGAGGTAACACGCGACTTCTGACGCACCCTGCTCGGTACAGTGTGGGCCGAAAGTTAAGTTTGGGCAGGTCACAGGAATGAAATTTTAACTTCCCTGACCATTCCAGTTTTTAAAACAATTTTCCCTCACCACTAATTTCTATTTCGTGTATTTCCAATTTTCAAGTGTTTAAAGTATGGGAAAACTTGGATTAATTAGTCCTTAAGATCCAGGGAAAAGAACCAGCAAAATACTCCACTTTTCCCTGACTAGTACTAGACCACGTCTTTCCAATTTCCCCGACATTTTTCAGGTTTTTCAAGTCAGGGGAACCCTGGATTAAATAGTCCTTTAGACCTTAGGTTAGGTAATCTTGGATAAAGCAAAGTATACGCTGAAATCCCTCACCCCTAATTTCTAGCTCGTGTATTTTCAATTTTCAAGTTTTTAAAGTTTGGGAAAACCTGGATGAATTAGTCCTTAAGATCCAGGGAAGAACCAGCAAATGAACTATTTATACGTTGACTATTTCAAAATAATCCACAATTTCCCCGACATTTTTCTGGTTTTGCAAGTCAGGGGATGAAAAACCCTGACTGAAAGTCCTTCAGACCTTAGGTTAAGTTTGGTAATCTTGGATAATGCAAAGCATATGCTGAATTAGCATCATAGCATGCATGATTAGAAATTCCAATTTCCCCGACAAATCCAAGTTTACCAGGTCTGGTGAAACCCTTGATGAAACAGTTAACATTAGTCAAAATCCCAACCCTCTCTGTTTCCACATGGGAAGAGAAAAAGTTTTATTTTGGGCAAACTTCAAGCTCGGTGGAGGGTAAAACCAAAGAAACAGGACATTTTGGACAGTCTTGGGATTGCCAAACACTTCGTAGAATTCGATCTGAGGGTTTTAAAAACTTTGTATCGTCCCAAGTCGATTTCCTTGGCTCCAAGCCCAGCATTACAAATATAAACGTTGTTCTCGGTATCAAATTCAAAGCCACATTTTCATTTGTATTGAATTACAGTGGAGCGAGGCGGCCGTACAACCGCGTTACATGCCTCCACCAACCATTAAAAAACCAAGATGTCGTCCAAATTATAATGAGAGAAAGAGAAAAAAAAAACCAAAAACATATAGGGAAAAAAGGTCAGTAGGTGGGGTGTATAAGCGTAGGCAAGGCGAGATGTGTTTTTTCAACTTCTTTGTCTGTTAACTCTTGGAAGTAGTCAACTTTTGAACTTCATGCCATGAATGTTAAATAGAATTTCGAGCCTACGCAAAGGCGTAATTAATCCAAACTCATTAGACAGGAAATATTAAGTCAAGGGTTGCACCAAACTACAACGAGTTTAATCGGCGGTTAAGAAAATGCTTTCCCTAGCTAAATTTAGAACCACTTAACAATAAATAAATACTTTACAAGTAACATTTCCATAACGTGTAATGGGAAAGTGAAGTAATTTATCGAATTCTTTTAGAAATAAAACTATATGCCTTTACAAATATGCGTTTGTTAATTGTTAACTAAGATCTTAACAGCAGTTTCATGTTTTTAAAAACTACAAACTGTAATGAAGTCGTTTGAATTATTAATCTATAGAATCTTATCCTAGGTTAAACCGCTAATCTAAAGAATCTAACCCTAGGTTAAACTGCTAATCTATAGTATCTAATCTTAAGTTAAGCTGCTAATCTATAGAATCTAATCCTAGGTTAAACTGCTAATCTGTAGAATCTAATCTTAGGTTAAGCTGCTAATTTATAGAATCTAATCTTAGGTTAAACTCCAAATCTACGGAATCCAATCTTAGGTTAAATTCCTAAACTTATAGGTTAAATTCCTATTGGGAGAAACCTAATCTTAGGTTAATTTCCAATCTAAGCAACTGATATTAAATTTACAATAAAAGGAAGGTAATCTTAAGTTAACTTCTAAATCTATGGAATTCGCAATTCAATAAACCCATAGATTAAATTCCTAATCTAAGCAAGTTAATATTACGTTAAATTAATAATAAATAGACCTAATCTTAAGTTAACTTCCAAATCTATGGAATTCTCAATCCAAGGAACCTAGGTTAAATTCCTAATATAAGAAAGCAAAATAAAAGGCACGTAATCTTAACTTAATTTCCAAATCTAAGGAGCATAACCTTAGGTTAAATTCCTAACCCAATGAACCTAGGATAAATCCACTGTAATCTTAGGTTAAATTTCTACTCCACTGAAATAAGGAAATACCTTAAGCAATAAATAAGATTATCTTTCGGGTTATTGAACGGTTTTCAACTATGGCACAATTTTTCAAAAAAAAAAAATATATATATATATATAGTATAGGTAGTATATATTCAAAACTAGTTTAGTCAAGTTTGAATATTACGAACATCATCATGTCCAAATGTGGCAGTTAGTTATCACTACACTGAAAGCCCAGCTTCCATTACCAGAACTCCACATGTTTGTGGTCGAGTTCCACAGCATGCTTATAAAATCTAATCTGAAATTTCCACAAATAGCAACAAGTTTAGCGAAATTAAACAAGAAAAATCTCCTTGCCTCTTATGGTGAAATGCTTGGCTTTAGCCACACAGTCTCTGCACGGACAGTGTCCCCTCTGTTGCTGGTAGCGTAAAAAGGCCTTGCTGAGGGTGTCCTCCATCCGATGGGACGAAGAACGTGCCCTCAGACTGGCACACTTTGGTTCCATGTTGTCGTGACACCCGAAAGATGAAAAATCCGATTTGAAAATCCAGTAGGGTTGATTTTAACGTGCAAAAAAGCACTGCAGCCCTGTCTTTCGACCCATAGCGAGGCCTATCCCAGAAGCCATTATATCCCGCACTGACGAAGCACAAGTTATCCAGAAAGCTATAAGGGACCAGAGCTCAAGATGCAAACATCTGTTTCTGCAAGACCTCCAAAAAACGAGGGTGGGGGAAATCCGGTGAAAAACTTATTGAAAAAACGTTGAAATCCTGGGGTTTGGCCGCAGCATCAGTTCCGTCATCCTTCGCCGAAACAACTGAATGCGTTCATGGGAGCATACTAGGCCATTTCCCCGCAAAAACACAACCCCTTTTTTTGTGCTTAACTCCAAATCTAAATAACAATCCAGGTGCAGGCCACCAAACAGCAATTTCCGAAAAAGGACGCCAAGGTACCAAACGCACGATCCGAGCGTCCAACTACGAATGAACTGTTGCTTCGAGGTTTTTTTTTAGGCAACGAGTAGCAGCAGCAACATCGTTACTACACCCCGTGACGTCGCACAAAAGTCGAGGGAGAAACAGCAGATGGCGGCCAGCAGGGAAAAGAGGAATCCTCCTACTGAGTCCTGGCTATGCTTCCTCGGATACAACAACAACAAAAAATTGGCTTGGGTCGAGTTTTTGTCCAATGGGAGGATCTTGACACGACCAGTGTATTGTGACGGAAGCAAACATCGTCACAGGGGAAAATCCCAACAGAATTTTTTGACGAGAAAGATGCTCCAGCCACGCCTTGAATCTCACCCTGAGATTCTCAGAATATCCTGGAATCTCACGTTGAACTTTTCTGAAGACCCTTGAATCTCACACTGAGCTATTCTGAAGATCCTTGATTGAACACTGGAGTGATCTGAAGAGTAATAATCTATCGCACAATGGACTGTTCAGAAAATACTTGAATCCCACATTGAATTATCCAAAAATTATTGAATCTCACACTAGGCTGGTTCGACGATCCTTGAATCTCACAATATTTTTTTTCCAGATTATCCTTGTCTGCTATAACATCGTCACAGGGAAAAATCCAGACAGAATTTTTTGACGAGAAAGATGCTCCAGCCACGCCTTGAATCTCACCCTGAGATTCTCAGAATATCCTGGAATCTCACGTTGAACTTTTCTGAAGACCCTTGAATCTCACACTGAGCTATTCTGAAGATCCTTGAATTGCACACTGGAGTGATCTGAAGAGTAATAATCTATCGCACAATGGACTGTTCAGAAAATCCTTGAATCCCACACTGCATTTTCCAAAAATTGAATCTCACACTGGGCTGGTTCGACGATCCTTGAATCTCACAATATTTTTTTTTCCAGAATATCCTTGTCTGTTCCGCTAAAGATCTTTGAATCTCTCAATGAGCTTACTTGAATATCCTTGAATATCACACTGCATTTTTTCCAAATAGCCTTGAATCTCACACTGGGTCGTTCTGAAAGTCCTTGAATCTCACGTTGAACTTCTCCTAAGATCCTCGAGTATCTGACTGAACTTTTCTTCCGAATATCCTTGAATCTTGCACGCGCACTTTTTACACGAGAGGGAAGTTGCTTTCTAAATGTCTTCGGTGCAAATCGGAATCTTGCCAAGATTTGCAAATTAACACCATTCTATTGCAATGTTATTGCCAAAACACTTTAGACAATGTGTGCAATCAGCCAAGATTCTAAGTCTTTATGTAATAAAAAGTAGAATGCATCCAAATCTTTGGTAATCCTTCCTGAACTTTCCTTAATCCTTCCTACAGAGAAGCAATCCAAGCAATTCCTTACAAGATTTAAGATCCAAAACAAGGCGTGGCTGAGGATCGATACAGCAACTGAATCCCTGCAGAATCCTTGTAAGACACCAAGTATTAAAACTCAGTTACCAATCTGGATTCCAGTCCCGATCACTAACTTACAGCACGACTCTCGCCAGATTCTTAGATACTACAGGAGAGTCTTGAGGATCCATCCCACTGAAGTTCAGAATTCTGACAAGTCCCAAGATCTTAAAGTTGAAAAATCGACTGAATCCACACAAAAATCTCGCAAAAAAAAATTACATCTACTCGCGAAGAAAACATTGAAAGGCTGAATTTCAGGTCTGGCGATTCCAATAGTGCATGCGAGGAATACAGGTTAAACACGTTGTTATAATCTAGCAGGTCGTTGATACCTGCCAGCTATCGATCAGCAAGCAAACGACGTCCAGTGGGTGGCAGGGTGGCGACGAACATGTAAATAACATGTTGTTACACGTCTGGTGTTATTTGGAAAAAAAACTAACCCTAGTTCGGTAGGGTTTAAAAGACTGTCCTTTATCGCGAACGGAATAACACCACCACTTCTCCAAAAAACCCTTGCTTGCCTTCAATCCTTTTTTGAGGTTGTAGCACCACGCATTTTTTTTCTAAATGCCCGCTTTGTTCGTGGTAGGAGGCCAAAGAGGTCGGACGAGTCCACCGACGAAGGGAAAAAGAAAGTAACCAAAATTAGGCAACGATCTGGAAACCAGATTCTATGTGCTCACGGCAGGTAAACGAGAAACTCGACCACGACACAAGTGTGTAGTTTTACTCAAAAACCCGAAAAAAAAGGGTCAGCTTCCCAAGTAGGTTTCGGGGGTGATACGATAACCTCCACTGAACGGATCCAGGGGCAGAACGACATGCAGATACCCATTTTTTTAGTAATTTCAAAAAGAGTCAAAACGATGTAAAAAAAAGTGTCCAACGTCGGATGTCCGCTCTCAAATTAGAAGAAAGCATTTCACCAACGATTAATCTTGTTTTTAATTACCGTGACGTTGTTTACTAACCTCGTATTGTTTTGTCGTCACAACAATAAAGAGAAACGCTATGGAAATAGGTGCACCCAAAACACATTTTTAAAGTTTTTTTCAGAATATGGATGTGAAAATAAAAATAAAAAATTGCGTTAGTTCTTTTATTTCGTTGAATAAAACCAGGGTCTGTGTTGGATAAATTCTTAACACCCTCCATTGACAATACTTTTCCCCGACCTATCATTGAAAGTTTCAAATTTTTGATGCAATTTTTGGTGTAATATGAAGGGAGAAAAATGTCGGTAACATGTTGAAACGTTTAGATAGTCCAATTCTGTTTAGTTGCTTGCCATCCAGACTAAACATCAACAAATGTGATTAAAACTGGCCATTTTCCAAAGGTTAATGAGGAGATTTCCCATTTGCAAATGGCAATATTCTTAAGTCGGACAACACCCAAGGTCTTGTTAACTAGATTTTAAAATAAGATGTTTCTTGAATGAAGATGGAAGACCAAAGCAACAGGATCATCCATAAACGGTTTACGAAGAAGAGAGGGTTGGTATATAAATTAAGGCGTTTTCGTACCGTGAGAGCGACATTTTTCAGAATCTGACGCCTTTTAAAGTGCATTCTTTTGTTTATATTTATCGAGAACAAATATGCTTATTCATGAGTCAACATTCCACACTGATAGCAACATGTTTGACAAAATGTATTATAATGCTCGCATTCGAAACGTACATGAGCGTGGGTGAGAGCTTGAGGGAAAGTTTGTTAGAAGACGTATTTATGAACAAGCCCTGACTACAGTAGATCCTGTCTGAAGCGTACTCTTGGGACCAGTGAAAAATATATGCATTTATACAGGTTCTACTGTACAACAAACAAAATTTAAAACCAGACTTTCAAATATGGATTTATTATTATAACATCATTGATAGCACAGTGTTTTTCAACATTTTTGTTGACAACCCTAGAATCCTTTTTGAGGACCCTAGAAAGCAAACCAGCAAAAACAGGCTTATAATGTGCTATCAGAACATAACAATCAGCAAAAATAACTTTTCTATTAAGTCTCAAACGGTTCTGGTATACGAATTTTTCACATCAAAAGTTATTAACTTCACAAATTAACATTATTCGGTTGCAGGCTCGCAGCACCTCCTAGCGGCGTACGAGCCCTGTATCATGTTTTTCCGCGACTACAGGCTGCATCAACAATTCAGAGAATGCCAGGTGTAGTTCTTCCCCTTAAAACTCCATGAAAATCAACTATCTATTTAGGTGAACCCGACTATGGAGCATCTTGTACCAAACATTGTTTATCTTAAAAAAAAAAAAAAAAAACACCCCTTAGGATCGAATTCCCCGTTAATAATCAACCAGAATTGCAAATTTAGACATAAAACAGGATGGCCAACAGGCAAGGCGTGTTTGAATTTGGACGCTCTATTTGGGCATTGTTTCAGAACACACAAGAGTTAATCATGCGGTACTTAATAGAGCATTATCGGACACTAATGGCACTGTTATTTTTAAAACCATAACGAAACCTTATTCACCATAAAACCATTCTTTAAACCAAGAATTTAATTGCCAAAAGCAGGTCTGAACAGATGACCTGCCCTTGTAAGCAATACATACAGCGGACTAAAAAAGCAATTAACGAAAGGCAATTAATTTCTAATTTATTTCCGTTTCATCAAACCATAAAATATGAATTGAAACGAGAAAACTGCAAACAAACCAGTCTAGGAAGAAGGGCGACTGGGCAGCTTAAGGTAAATAGAAAATAGCCACGCCTGAAGAGATCAATTTTTTTTTGTCCAAGCTTTAATTGCCAATTATCGCACAGAAATTCCATACAGGCTTCGTGCAAGGCTTAACGTTTAGCATTAAAAGTCAAGATTTTTTTTGCTGGGCAATCTGATCTCAATCAGGCTAAGCCGTTTAATTTCTTATTAAATATTTGATGGACACAAACTGTAAATAACTTTAATAGAAGCCGGCACGCGAAAAATCCAGCTGTAAATGTTTATTCTCAGGGAATTTACCCACTGACCCCGCAGTGTAAAAGGACAGGCCAAAACAGCAAGCTCGTTCACAGAAAATTGGGATTAGTGCGCCCTAGTGCCTACAAGATGCAATTAAAAAAAGCATGTTTATGACTATGTGTGTAGTAGAATCTATACATTTTGTGCCTGAAGTAGAAATTAGTGACATATGTCAAAGATTTGTGTCATTTGGCGCACCCTCTGCAGAATCGTATACATGAGTCTGTAATTTAGTACCTTCATTTGAAAAATAATCCTATCTAATACACACTACATGTGCAACATAAACTAACTTTTTTTAATTACTTGACTTGAGCAATAGTTTACTTGTATTTAGAAATCAATGCAGTTTCAGTGGTTCTTTCATAAAAACGGTGCAGATGCAAAAGTTGCATGTTATCATCTTAATTAGTTAATTGCTTTTAAAAGCCACATTTAAAATGTTCTCCTAAGAAAGTAATTGGTATTTTGAATCCCATTTAAAAGATTTTAGATAAAATAAGTAAGTTTAAAAACTATCAAATGAGCAACAAAAAAAGAATTGACTTGGTTGGTCAGTGTAATTTTGTAAAGACTTATACCGAGACCACACCACAAAATCATGATATTAACAAGTGTACAGTAAACCCCTTTACTGGCATGGAGGTTAGTCGGTTAAAGGAGAGCGTCGATTAATCAGGAGTTATTATAACAACAATAAAAACTACACCAGTACAAGCCTACTGCATATAGTACACACTACATGTTTCATGAAACTAAAATAATGTTTCGGCAAACTAAGTTGTTAAAACTGTTTCATTTACATATTTCTGTATTAATGTTTGTCCAAATGTATCTGTCCACATAAAAAAGCACAAAAACTGTTTGCTAGCCTAGGCGCTATAGTAAACGTGTCTATGTGATAAAATAAAGTCACTATTCGTTAAATTAAATTAGCTGATAATCTACACTTTAAAAGTAAACATACATATATCAGATATCCACTTCTTTTGTGTTAACTATACTACAACCGGGGAGTATTAACGCCTTGGTAGAAGCGCCATAACCATAAAACAATGTTTCATTGATTTCCTTTGATCCCCACCGCCTCTTGAGCGATCACCGACATGTTTCATGAAACATGTTTTTTTGGCCTAAAGTTTCATGAAATTTGGTTGCAAAACGTTGATGGGCATCCACATATCACAAACATGTTTGGGAAACCATGTTTCAATTTCATGAAACATGCAGTGTGTACTAGGCATTGTCCTTATTTTTAAAAATAAATTCTGCAAAATATGTCTAATATCATAATATGCCATCGCCAATTCTTGTTGCTCAATTCATATTGCAAAAAGTGTATCTATGCCATTTTTGTTGTGGATACAAGTGAATTTACATTTTATGATTTTTGATAACATAGTTTAGAGGCAATTTGATTTGTTGTTACCCTTCCTGAAATGGCCGGTTAAGAGGATTTCAAATGTACATACTTCGATCGACGTCTGCACGGCATAGGTAATTTTCATTAAACAATACACTATAAAATTACCGACTTACAATATTTACATAGGTGCAAACGTGATAAAAGTATTTTTTTTTACCCTAGTCGCCATCACACTACTTAATATAAGGATTATAGGTATTATTTATTATAAGACCTCCAAACAATAGCATATGCTACCGATCAGAAAAATCCACTTTAGAGAACATAAATGACACCATTTTTTAGCAAGTCATGCCATGGAAATAAAAAACATAATAACAGTACAGGTCGGGTTACTGAAACCACAGGTTGTTTTTTTATTTTTTGTTTGCATTATACCATATTCACCTTATCAAACTAGAGATAAACGATCTACGGTTAATAATAACGTGCGGAACGTTCAATGAACTTCCTAAAGGTAAGACTTTTGGGAAAATGGAATAATTTTCATAAGATTAGAAATTCTGCTTAAATCACGAGAGACTGGTCTTATCATTTATTTGCACTGTCTGATGGGCTTAAATCTTATTTCCAGAATACAAACAAGGCCGGGTTTAAACTAGACTAGAGGGTTAGTCACCTGATATGACAACCCTGGTGACAACGAATTTTCAGGGAATTTTCGTTCAGTTTTTTAAAGGTCTTATAAATGGATGAAAATTTGTGGTTGAATTTGATGATAATTTCAACTACAGTGGAACCCCGATTTTATGTTGTCCGTTTGGTACGTTATCCCGCTTCCTACGTCATTTTATACTGGTCCGTGGAAATTGCCTATACCGATAATGTAAAAATATCCCGGATTTTACGTTACCCTATCCCGCTTAATACGTTTTTTTTGGTTTCAACTGACCATTTTTCGGTGCTATTTTTCCTCATTGTTGAATTATTTCGTGCGGGTTGAATTATTTTCATGTCTTTTTTTTTTTTTTTTTTTTTTTTTAATAAACGTGGAAATTAAAGTCCATTTGCCTGACGAGAAAGTCGAAAAGCGTAATACAACAGCGGGGAATTACGGGGAATTACGTGCTTTATTTATATGCCACAAATGATTTTCGAAATTTTAGCTTTGCTGGTATGAGGATTAGATCCACCTTAACGAATAAACTTTTGAAAAGAGGGGAATGTGAAAAATAATCAATTTTTAAACAATATCCTTAAATTATTTGTAACCTCGATTTAACGTTTTCCCGTTTCGTACGTTTTTTACCGCTGGTCCTATGAAAAACGTAGAATCGGGGTTCCACTGTAATAACTTTATTTATCGTCTTTTGACAACACTAATCTGCTAGCACTTACTCCATTGACAAAATTAATCCCATTCCATTAAATCATGTTCTATTTCTAAGCTGTTCCATTTTTACCTATTCTATTTTTCAAATTTGGAACACTTAGCATGAGATGGCAAATGCCAAAAACGTCATTACAAATCATCTGTATAACATCTATAATGCATTGTAATTAAGAATAATCTAAGTAATTTAATAATCTAGTCATTCTCAATATAATTCGTATTTTTAGTATAATAGCAAAGGGAATTCTATTTTATTCAAAATCTGCATTTTCATTCAGATAATAACTGAAAACCTATCAACAAAACTTACTGTGTGCCATGACAATTTAACGCCCCCTTAGAATGAAAATACCTGTCAAGGACCCAAGAATCACAATTTACAATTAATATGACATGTATGTCCTTAAGGTAGGTTTTAAAACAAATTAGGTCTATTCTTTTTTATACCCCCCGGATAACTATTAAAACTGTTTAACTTCACCACAACAAACAAACAAATAATGCAATCTGCGTACTATTTACTTCTCGTGAATGGGCCCATCCCTGTTCATTCAGCACACAAAGCTGTGTCATTGTAAGTATTAATCTTGTTTTGACTATGCGGAAACAACAGTGTTTAAAGAGCAGTTAGCACGAGATGACTAAGGTTACAGAGCCAAACCCGGTTTAATAAGGCCAATTTCATTGGAAAAACGTCAACCGCACCACCACTATTCCTACTAATGAAGTCATCAGCAATTACTTTACTACTGTACACACACGATTACCTTTAGACAATCCTTAAAATAGAGAACACTCAACTGTTTAGCCTCATTTCGCACACCATAACCTTAAAACCTGTTCATCAACACAACTCGTTAATAAAAGGTGTAAACGAAGGAACGTTACATTTTTCTTTGACAAAAGGGCTCAGTTTCCATTAGATAGACAAATACAACTTGTGATATCAACGTTATTGAATAATTAGAAACCTGAAGGGGTTAGATGCATATAAATTAACACGTTTACTTGGCACTGGTTCGTATTAATTAACCCCTGCAAATTTTTCATCACATTTTTCCAACTCAAACCTATAGTTTTTTTCAGGTGAAAAATTCAGGATTGAAAAAAAAAATTATTATGATTTGGTTTTGTTTTGAGAAACTATTATAAAATGCACTTTGCTTTGTTTTAAGAAATTACTATAAAATGCATTTGGATTTGCATGTGAATTTTACTAAATTTTTAAGGTTAAACTTATCTTTTGGATTCTTACCAAGTATAGATAATTTATTCAGCTATAAAATATCTACAACTTTTGTATATAAAATCATGAATGAAAACAAAACTACATTGGTCAAATTTGTGCATTTCAATCATTTCCTTCACAAGCCCACCTTAATAATAATCGTGCAACAGGGTCGGTACTAAAATCAAAAAGCTGTAGTCACGGAATGGATTTCAACCCATTTGGATAGATTTTAAAGTCGGTATTCAGCTAGGTAAGCGCACATGCACTGTTCGACTCAGCCCACCTGGAAATTGGTATTAGTATTTTTGAATTTGTATTTTGGATTATTTGCTAAATTCAGCTAGGTTAAAATCCATTCCGTGCCTACAGCAGTCAGCTCCTATTCAAAAGGCTAAAAAAAAGATTCTCACAAAGTATCAAAGAAGTTTAAATGTTTAGTATTCAGATTTGTATTCTAAACTTCCTTGGGTGGATATTTCTGCAGCACTTCATCTTGTTACAATTATCCTGATGCCAAATCTGTCGTTCAATAATGAGATGCTCCTGAAAGATCCGTACCAGAATCGGCTAGAAATCCGATGCTCAATGAAACTATACATTATTTAAAACAGGCCTAGAAATACTACTTTTTTTTTCAGCACACGTCTGGAGGGTCAAGTTACACGCAGCCCAATGACACCGAAAAATCAACATTAATTATGGTAATGAAACTATCCAAAAATATGCCACATAACGATCACTTCTGGCACCCCACAGGGTAACACGGTCCCACTGCTAAAGGTGCAGGTCGATTTGTTTATTACGCAAACTATCCTTGAATATTTCATATCCAAATCCTTCCAAAAACAAACAAAACAAGAGTTGAAAATGCTGTCGAGGCAGAGTCTATAGCGTGTAAATTAAAAACAAGTTGAATAATCTGTTTCATGTTTGTACAGGACTGCTCCAAATGTTTTTAACGCGTAGGCAGTGCAAATAAAAATCCCCTTGTCAGTTGCTAAATTGGTTTGCATCTCTTTTTAACCCCATCACACCGTGACACGTGCGTGCGTTTCGGGCCAAAAGGTAACGCCGGCAATTTCGCACTGAAATACGGCCGAAAAAATGCACTAAAATCCCAGCTGATACTAAAGTATACAGTTACCAGAGGGGGTCAAAAGTGGGTTTAACGCGTGTACCTGGTACATGTGTGCCAATTTCGCACTATTTTTCAAAGGCTGAGGACTGCAGATAAGATATATTAGTCACACGTTTGGAATTATTACTTCACCAAAGATTCTTGTGGCCTAATAATGGATCACGTATAACGATGCATTCAGTTGTATAAAAAAAAAAGCCACAGAATACAAATTCGTGGACTAATACCTATATGAGCGAACAGCCCAATAAATAAGGCAATGTTAAATGCATGTTTTTAAAGCTTTTTAGAGTTTGATTGTTCGTGTATTGCCATAATCTCAGAATCGACAAACACAAAACAATATAAAAATCCATTAAATTAAAGTGCTTCATTGTTATTTAAAATCGTGGCCTAAACAGCCTAGTCTCCAGACCACCGAACATTAGCAAACACACCTTAGTATTCCAGAAAGTGTCCCAACTGTCCATTTCATGAATTCTCAATTTCACCTATGTAGATATTCCCTTAAGGTACCATAGATTTTCTCAACGTCCAATTTTATTTAAGATTTATTTTTAGGGATAATGCTGAATCGTAAGCTGCATACGTAATAGCATGCATATCGATTATTTGCAAATAAATTTAGTCATAATAACATACGAGTTGCCTAGGTGTATAGACTATGAGAGTACACTTTTGACCAAAGCAGAGACCTGCTGGGTAAATATTGATCAAAAGTACACAACCCCATCGTGAACCAAATTTCATAAATTTCACACCTTAGTATTCTAGTCAGTTTCCATTCCAATTTCCATGTTGGCAAGTTTTACTTGGGCAACTTCTAAAAGCAAAGGTACATATATTTGCTCAATGCAGTTCCAGTTTATTAAATACTTAGTTATATCTAGAGCCTAGAGGGAGATTAATTGAAGATTACTGTAAATGGGATCCATTTTAAGACTTTCTGGTTGGAAGCATTTATCACCAAATACAACGACATTCCAGCATTAATGGTAGCCAGGAACACGAAATATAAAAATTTATAGTGATATTTATATTCATTTTTGCGCATTCTAAACTTGCCTTGAAGCTCATAAAATGCATTTGCCAAGGAAATTGCATTCATTTTTAACAAATGGAGGAAACAAGAATAAATTGCAATGCTGCATAAACTTCCATTTAAAATTGCAGAATTCTTTGCATTAACTTGTATAAATATGTTACCTTGTATCAATAAACCATTTGCAGAAACAACTTGACACCAGTTTAAGTTACTGGACTAATCTTATCAATCTGAAAAGCAGTTAACTTGACATATTAATGGTAGTCAATGGTAGTCAACATACATTTTCTGGGATTTTGGTTCACCTTCCGCTAGCTTCCAGATATTTTGTCAACTCCAGAGGGCAATATTTGTCTCCAATAACCTTTAATAATTCATGAGCAGGTTACCCGACTTGACAAAATAATTTCATAAAAAACCTCCTTTGTTTGTATATAGGTTAAAAAATGCAGTTTCAAAGATTGTATGGGTTGTTACACAGTTCCATACAATAACTGCAAAACCACAATAATCTAAACTCTTCAGGACATTAGAATAAGGAATTTAGATGCCATCACATGATGCACCCATACATTTACAAGTACTAGAATTGTCGATTTTTTTTCTTAGTCATGTTTGGATTAACCTAAATTTTTAACCATTGGAGTTTTTAGGTCTTCAGTTCGTCAAGTTTTATTATATATTTTTTGCAAAGATTTATATACTACAGCATACAAAGTGAACAAATAGTACAAAAACATATTTCCGGATTTTCCTAATAAATTACAGCTTAGCTGTTCGGATAAAAAAATTAACACAAAATAAACCATATATAAAGCAAATCACCCAGGTCATAGAAATCAATAATACAAGTATCATTTTGATTGCAAAGTTATGTATCACATCATTGCATTTACTGAAAAACTACTACCATTCATAACAAAACAACAATGAAATAGTGCAGTTATACTTTTGATACAAATTGCATCAACCAGTAAATATCTTAAATGATTTACGTTCTTTTCTTTACACATGATGAGCTTTCGAAGTTCATTGAACCTTAATAGCTGAAGCAGATGTCTACGTTGTTTGCTTATCCTTTGTTAGTAGGCATAAACTTATGAATAAATCATTAATAGCAACGGTAAACTAGATAAATCCTAATTCCCATTGGATATGGTAGTTTAATCTGTAAAAGCGTAAAAAATACAAATTTACGCCTGTTGCAACTTGGGAGAAATACCTTATCATGATTGAAAGAATGCATGTTTGAATCAAAGGTTTTGATATCCAAACTCGTTCTGTCTGTATAAACCGCAAATATTATTTCTTGTCAGGAGATTTAATCCGTATCTTTTTGTTGTCGAAAGATTCACACAGACCTTGAGTTATTTCCAAACAATCACAAAAAAAAGCTAGCATTTGCACTAGATTCCAAAAATAAACAAACTGAATTTTCAGAGCAGAGAATAGCCCTATTTTACACATTGGATTTCATATTTTTGTTCAACGTGCTGCCAAAAGTTATTTCATCGTTAAGATACATATGGAAAGCAACAGGTCGCTCATTTTTCCCAAATTTAACCGTTAGGCTTATCGAGTTGAACTCGTAGCGATAACAATTCCGGGGCATCTCGCAAAAATAGAAAGGGAATGTCAAGGTCAATTCGCCGAATTTCCAACTAATAATTGAACAGTTTCAACTTACCTACATCGTCTTCGAAGACTTCATTGGTGCCGATCATAACGCACCGACTTCTGTTAAATAATTCATAACTATTCGAGTTATTCCAGCGATAAGCGTTCACGAAACGCGAACCACAACACAAGAGCACAATGCACTTAAAATGGCGGTGGACTTCGGGATGCCAAATTAAACACATTGCCACGAAGCTGGAGCGCCTTTATAAATAAACTTGCGTCATTTCATAAAGCGCGCCAAATTCAAAATTAATTCAAAATCTTCGAACCATAGAAACGAGCTCATTATTTGATCAATTATTGTGCACACTCAACTGAGAAGTTCATAGGCCGACGCCGGCGGTCGAGTGGGTTACGTGCTTGCCTCTCGATCCTAAATGCTGGGTTCGCTCCCAGGTCGA